>JACVVK020000008.1:1217500-1325000 GCA_018292915.2 Batillaria attramentaria | reverse complement strand
CGCAGCAAAACTCAAAGGCTTTCTATATTTTCAACAAAACAGCGTCTGCCTTTTTTTTTTTTTTTTTTTTTTTTAATGCTGCATGTATTTGCAGCAAAAAAGTCAAAAGCTGTAAATGACCGCGAACACAGGCCATATTATCCTATACTCTATATAACTAACTAGTGGTATCGATGCCTCGACACACACGGGCTGACAGTAGATGGCTATCGACATGGCGCAGCTTTGCGGTATTAGCTTTTGACAAAGGATCTTGTTAGCCGTGTTCGGAAATATCAGATCATGGAACTGTTATTGTGTCGCTTCGTCTTCCTGGCCCAGACCGTGTTTGTTGCCGATCATTTCTTATTTCTCTACATTCGCCCGGTTTGTCACGTAGCGAGTGCACCGACCCGTCCACCCACCCCCCGAAACAAGTGCATTCCACACCCCCAAACCCCCTCCGCCATTTGCGATTTTCTTCATTATTATTATTATTTGAAATCTGTTTTAGCCGCTGCGTTCCTGATATCACTTATCCGTGTTTGAAGTGGGGAGCCGGGGATAGCCGAATGGTAGAGCCTTGGACACTCAGTGCTCGGGTCGTGAGTTCGAGTACCGGTTTGGGCCAGATATATCTGCTGGCCTTTTTCTCGTTGCCCCGTCTTTGATATCACCCTTACGTGGTGGAAAAGGACGTTAAATTCCTAAACACCCACCCCACCCTCCATGTTTGAAGCGACTCGTTATTCCAAGAGAGAGAGAGAGAGAGTGTGTGTGTATGCACGTGTACACACAAAAAAAAGTGTAACCGAAAGTATGTCACCTCTTCCGTTATCCCGTCCCACCCCTCCCCTTTTCCGAGGACAAATTTAAAAAGCGTCAGCTGGTTAGGTTGTTTGCTTAATTACCTTACTTGTAACATTGCGTGTTCTCACACAGACTGAGAGACCTTGTTCGTTTGTCAGACGTCGTGTGTGTGTTATTCAGCAGCTGTCAAAGGTTATTGGAATTTTTTTCCGCGGACGCTCTAGTTGGAAGCAGGCAGCCAATAAAGCAAAACTATCAGTTTCTACCATCATCGTTTACCTGTGGCAGTCTCTCTCCCAACAGCTGGGGCTGATAGATGATCGGTCGGCTTGTTCGGCGCTGTTGGCCCGCCGGTTGAGTTTCGGAGCCATCGAACTTCCAGGGAGGTTTTGGCTACAGTCTGTCGCACGCGTACACCACGCTGGGTAGACCGGTCTGGGGCCCGTATGTAAAACTCGAGGTGAATTTAACCCAAGGCTACGGGCCTAACCCAGACTAGGACAAAAGAAACCCTAAAACAATATTATATAAAACAGGAAGCGAAGAAAGAAAGACAAAAGTCCTTCTATAACGGCAAAGGCACCTTGCTGGAATGGACCCGCTTCTTGATTTAAAACAAAAAATTACAGAAAATTTAACCCTAGAGCTAGTTTAGTTCGAGGTTAGACTCTAACCCGGGGCTAAACTCCCTAACCCCGACTTTTACATGCGGGCCCAGGAGTTTATCACGCCAGAGTGGAGGACAGCCCTTCCACAAACTGACAGTTGACGTGTAGTCCAGACGCCTGTAGACACTCCTACTGGCGAAAACGATTCCGCCATGGCAGTAGCACGCAGCGCACTTTTAAACACGGTCTCACCTCTTACACTTTGTCAGACACATACTCCGACAAGTTTACCCACAGGTGTGGGTTAGCGTGTTGAGCTGTTCGTACACTTTGATTTGCTAGCATGACCTGTCAATTTGCTCTCGCTGTAACCTCTCAAAAATGCCAGTTGCTCGCTTTGTGGTAGCGGGCACAGGGAGTTTATCACGGCGGAGTAGTGGACAGTCGTATCTCCCACCTGTGGGCAGTTTAACCCGCTTGCAACCTTGAAATGTCGAGACCGATTTGGTGTGTGTGTGTGTGTGTGTGTGTGTGTGTGTGTGTGTGTGTGTGTGTGTGTGTGTGTGTGTGTGTGTGTGTTTGCGGAACTTCGCCAGTTGTTTTTGATGTTGTTTCTTAGTAATGGTCAAAGGCGTGTGCTTTCTAGCTCCTGATTTCGTATTTTTGGTGGACTTTCTAATCAGCGTACCTGTGAAAATCAGTTTCCTGTTGATAATACGCGAATCGTGAAACCGCGCCCTTTTCAAGTTTCTTTCTTGGAGGAAACAGTATGCAAATTGCTTGGGCTTTCAATCGGTCCTGAATCTTCCGTACTACAAGAATGGCAGATAAAAACAAAAGAAAAAAACCCACAACACCAACAACAAAACAACAACAACAACAACCCCCCCCCCCCCCCAAAAAAAAAAAAAAACAAACAAAAAAAAACAACCAACCAAACGAACAAACAAACAGTACAAACTTTGTGAAACACAGTCACCTGAAAAGTTGATTTCAGTATGCGTCTTCCTTTTCATGGTCCTCCTCTGGCTGAAATGGCCCGAGACACAGACAGACACAAAGACCCCGAAAGCGATCACCTGCCCGTGGAAAAACGATCTGTAGTGCAGGTGATTTCTGGTAAACGCTCATTGTGCCCACAGAGTTCACCGCTGTAGTGTCATTCTTTCATTCAGCGCCGATGGAGAAATTGAACGACTTTCTGGGAGATCGGTGTAGTGTTTGGTGGCGAATGTGTGAAGAGGAAAATCCGTTTTGCGTTCTTTATTGTAGAATTTTAAATTGTTTTCTTTGTGTGTGTACTTTTTTAGGTGGGTTGTTCTATTTTTTGTGTGTGGGGCGGGGTGGGGGGGGGGCATGTTCAAGGTGTTCGAGTGATTTAGAGCAGGGGGTGTCATCGGAAGTATGTATTTCAGTTCACGCCTGTATTATTATCCTGTGGCTTTAAATCATTTTGGGTCAAGGCTGGAGTTAGCACCACCACCGCCACCACCCCAACACACACACACACACACACACACACACACACACACACACACACACACACACACACACACACCACGCACCGAAATCCTCAGCTTTTGCAGTACGACAAAACAACAACAAAAGAATTGACATAACTTTTCTTAACTTTGATCAACCAGTATTCAGTCCGTTTGCACTCACCTGATGGGAGTTTCGTTAGTCTTAAAACTGCTCGACACTTTTTTTTTCCCCCCAAGGAAGTTTATTCTTTCAATCATTCTTTTTCAGCATAAGTAAACAACCAACCAACCAACCAACCAACCAACCAAAAAAGGGTTTTTTGAAACCTGCTCTGATTGAAATTCCGTTTGTTGGGCAGGTAGTACTATTGGTAGCAACCCAGAGATCAGTGCTACATTCATATTTACATTTACAGTGCTAGGAGAGGCCACCGCGTGCTTTCAAAATAGCTTAAAATCGGTGTTTGGCTGGTGTTTCACTGCCCTGGAACTCAGTACCCCTGAACCTCCACCTGGGTTTCAGTCTTTTTAAAATGTATTAGTATCACCCGTGTAGTTCCCATGCACGAGTATGAATCCCTTCTTCCTGTACAGCGTCGGGAAAACACATTTTACCCGGTGCACCATTCTGTCATTAGCAAACGTTCCAGGGCGAGCCGGGGTGGTCGAATGGGTAGGGCGTTGGACTTCTAATGCTCGGGTCGTGAGTTCGTATCCCGGCTGGGGCCAAATGTTTGTGCTGGCTCTTTCATCGTTGCCCCGCCTTTGATATCACCCGTATGTGGTGGAAAAGGACGTTAAAACCCCAAACACCCACCCACTCACCCAAACCGTCCCAGCCGGGACACAGTTTCTTGCACAGTACAGTGATCCCAGGGAACTTGGAACGATAAACGAACGACCGTCACGTCCTTGGAAGAGCCAGTCATCGGGGAGCTGATGTGCTGGTCAGCAGGGGTTCATTGAGGCGTGACGCCTTACCATTTAACAGCTCGCAGTGGGGGAGATTAACTGGCATTCTTGATAGCATCCCGACCGTAGCTGCTAGCCTGGCCTGTGAAGTTTTAGTGCCGGGCTGCAAGCCATTCGATAGGCGCACGGCCCCATAACGCCGCCCTACAAAACGTTTTTAACAGCGGGGCCAAGGGACTTGAGGTTTCGATAGTGCTGATGCAGTTTTAAGGCCTTGCTATATTACGTATCTTTCATTGACGGGGTTTTTATGATTCTGGCTGTTAGGGAGCGGCGTTCGAGTGGTCCGTGCGTTGGTGTCAGCGTTGAAATCCCGGTCGTGATTTGAGGTTCGAATCCTGAGTGCTGGAGCTGTCAGCGGCCGGTCAGGGTGATCGGGACCGCTAGCGCCAGGGGCGTCAGAGTTGACGACACCGTTTGTGGTGCGTCGTACGTTTACGTCTAAAATGACGAGGAGTGTAGCTTTACCACTGTGATACTGTTCAAAATCGTAGGATTGAATGATGACGTCATACTTAACATAAATTAATCATTTCACTTGCTGCAAACATACAGAGGAAATGGCAAATGGAGAAGTTTTAGAATTGAGGCCAAACTGAAGCCTGTACCTTAAAAGCACGATCAGACTGCAAATAGAATTTTTGAAGGAAAAAATCGCGATTTTTGTTTTCTTAGAGCCTGGCCTGAAGCGGAAACAAAAATGACCCGATGAGATTTTCTTTGGGACTTTCAGAGGGGCGGGTGGATAGAGAGAGAGAGTTGGGGGGGGGGGGGGGAGGAGAGGGGAGGGGGATTCCAATATACTGCCTTGTGGCAGCTGTTTAATTTGCTTGCTTGACGGTTAAACCTCATCAATTTACCCATTCGTTTTACGGATGCTCATTACACGTGGAACCACTCACGGCAACGGAGAAGCAAAAACGGCCAAGATGGAGTGTGATTGGATTGGGGTTGATTTTGCAGTTTTCGGCTCAGATTGGTTTATTCTGCCGTTGCTTTTAAATTTTTTATATTATTATTATTTTATTTTAACCAACCAAACGGGATTTATAGTGAACATGGGGGATGGGAGGGGGGTAGGGGAGGTGGGTGGTGATGGAGGAGTTGACAAATAAGCAACAGAGAAATTTGAGGAAGACTATCAAAGTTTTAGAAGCCATTTTCTCTCATTGATTAATAATATATATAAGATTGATGGGCGTTATACAGGTGCTTACCTAATTTCTCGGCGTGAATCACACGCATGCTCCCACACACAGGAAATCAGCACATTACAGTCACGTCGTGCGAAGGGTCATCTCAGCGAGTTAAGTTTCTGAATGAAGAATTGCATTTTTGTACAGTGTGTGTGTGTGTGTGTGTGTGTGTGTGTGTGTGTTTATAAATCAGTTCATTCAATTATTCATTCAGAGCCTTTATTCGGGGAGCCGGGGTGGCCGAATAGTAGACTAGAGCGTTGGACTCCTAATGCTCGGGTCGTGAGTTCGTATCCCGACTGGGGCCAAATATTTGTGCTGGCTTTTTCATCGTTGCCCCGTCTTTGATAACACCCGTTTGTGGTGGAAAAGGACGTTAAACACCCACCCCACCCACCCTTCAGTTCCTTTATTCAAAACTCCCCTGGATCAGTGCTTCGCGTTGTGTGTGTGTGTGTGTGTTGGGTACCGGTGAGTGAACCCACGACGTATCTATGTGGGGCAGAGCCGCATCTCGATACGTGAAAACTGAAGAAATCAACCGACCTTAACCGGCCTCAGAGAAACTCCTCGATAGCTTCCCGGCGTAGTTTGCGGCCCCACAAAATTTTTATGTAGTTTTGGGTTTTGTGGAGGCGCGCTATAAGGGGGAGTGGCGCAGACAGAAAGAAGAGAGAGGCAGAGAAGGGGGGGGGGGGCAATGTGCTCGGTGGGGCTGGCTGTTGAAGCTCTTGTGCGCTGGCTACCTGGGCCATTGTGCGTCAGGGGGGTTGATCAACTGATTGATAGACTTACTCAGTACCTGGGTCAGGGATAAAGAGGCGGGGGGTACTGTAGGAGTAGGGAACACACCGCAAGACCTGTTTCAGATGGGTTGGTTGGTTGGTAGGTTACACGGGCTGATTCCGTCTTTTCTAAGCCAGCTTATGTTTTGCTCATGAGAGCGCCTGCACGCTCGCATTACTCTACCTTGATGATTAGTACAGCTCTTGATGCGATACATTGTATAAGATGTGTACGTGCTCGTGTTTAAAAAAATAAAAATAAAAAGAACGGCTTAAATTGAGCGTCGTGGAAACTTTTAAGTCGGTACAGCAACGGGAAAAGGTCGTCCATTTTAATTACCCCCTCCTCACCCACCCACCCACCCACCCACCCACACACGTGGTCTTAGTTTTCACACACGCGTACGCTCGGTGACTGTTAATGTCACAATCGGCAGCGGATAGCCACCTGCAGGTCTTGCACCGAATAAATTAGGCGCTTTTCGAAATGTTAATTCTTCCTCGGCGGATGTTCGTACGTAGATGGAAAATAAAGGATTAGGGGAAGAGAGGGGAGGGAGGGAGGGAGAATATGCTGGACAGAGCGCATCAAAGAACAATGGGGATTAGTTAGGCTGTTTAAAAATTCGGTGAATCAGGCGGAGTACTTGGTGCATGTATATATAGCCTGTTTTGTTGTTATTGTTGTCGTTGTTTGTTTTGTTTTTTAAAAGAATTTTATCATGTCATTTTTTTATGTAGACTGACGACATAATGTGCTGTACAGTTTCCTCTTAGCCTTTCAGGACGTTCCTCAATTGAACGAAGTCCTAGTTTTCATTAGGTACGCCTTTACACCTTTCGCCATTTCTGAGGGTTGCAACTTGCGTGGTGGAAAAGGACGTTAATTGAACTCCCAAACACCCACCCACCCGCTGATAATTGCAAAGCTGATGCCGCAGCTGATGTCAGCGTTCTCGCGAATGAAGCAGCGACGCCCCCACTGTTGAAACTGGGAAACTTAAAGGAAATAGCCATAGTGAATGTATTGTGTCTGTATTTAGACACAGGCTTGCAGCAATTTTGTTTTTAAATCTTAATTTTGGGTGAGTGAGTGAGTGAATGTAAACGACTTTAGACTTATTTCTTCAAGTCATCACCTTCGGGTTCCTTGATGTTAACACCACTTGGTGTTAACGGATGCTGCCAGTGAATGACCAGAAACGGGGAGAAATGGTTACGGTCGCAGCGTTAAAATTAATTTCACGCGTGTGACTCTGTGTGTGTAAAGGGTTTGGGGTGGGGGGGGTGTGGAGGAGGAAGGGCATTGGAACCCTTGTAGTCAGGTGCAACGCTAGTGTTACACGCCTAGGGGTGTAGTCGTCATCAGAAGCTACAGAATGAGATCATCATACCGGTGAGTGTCCTTCACAATCACGCCAGTCACCCTTTGCGCACTGGGAAATGCAGCACAGGAAATGCGTTACCCCTGTGCAGCTGTGTGGAAGTGAATGCCAGACAGGTGACCGGGATTCAAGACCCGTTGCCCTCTCACCTGGTGCACAGTGCACAGGTTCCACAGTCACGGTCTGGGCATACAGGTGAAGCGGAGACGGAGGGAGGGGAGGGTGTAGCCTTTGCCGAACTGCGGACCGTTGAGCTGACAAAGAGGTAGGCGCCGCTGTGGAAAATAGAGATGAGCATAGCAGAATAATTCAGACAAATAACCGTGGAGAGAGAGGGAGAGAGAGTCCCCTTAGCCCCTTCCGTCACGGCTGAGTGGCTGCGTGCAGACGCCTCGCTCTCTCCCGCCGCCTCTGGGGCCCGTGATTTCCCTCACACAAATGATGCGTTACTGTCACTTGCCCAGTCGCGGGCAGCGCTCCGTCTGCGCGCAGGATCGAAGGGGGGAAACAATGAGCACATTTCATGGCACGCTGGCTGGGGCCTCGTGGACCCCATGGGTGCTGCTAAACACCTGAAAGGGGGGACGGGGGGGGGGTGGAGGAGGGTCTCTTAGCTCCTGGAGCCGTGTAGCGTTTAGCGGGAGAGGAAGAGAGGGGGGTGGGGGGAAAAGGGAGCTGGGCAAGGAGACGGAGGGGATCAATCACGAGTGAACGCTTGACAGAATGGGATCACAGGCATAGTTGCGCGTACGCTCAGCTCGCCAGCCAGCCTTTCAGCTTATAGCTTACAGCTCATACAAGCTTTCAGCAGTTCACCAACTTTACCGTCTCTTGGCGGCCTGCAATGAACCACCACCCCTCCTCCCCCATACCGACTGTGCCTGAGGAGCCCGGGACCCACCCTTCCTCACCCCCTTCCCTCCTCCTTCGTCCGCCGGTCAGAGTTGAGATTGTCAGGAAGCTGCTCCCCAGCGCTCGGAGACAGTTCAGGTGTGACGGCGTCTGCAGTAGTTAGCGTCGACTCCTCTCCTCTTTTTCTTCTCCAACACATTTACATCCAACGACTAGAGGAACCCCGGGGGATTCGATCCAGCTCAACAAGTGAGAGACACGACAGGACGTCATCAAACCTTCCAAGAACCGTTCTGGGTGGTGGTGTTTTTTTTTTAAAAAAAGATATCACGCAGCGGTGTGCCAGTCCTGACACCTGTCCTAGCCCTGGCTTCTTCTCCTGGGAGATCAAACATGGCCGGCTGCTGGTGCCGCCGGCGGCGTGAAGGTCAGTGATTCTGTGAGTTCAGCCCACAGAGCTACACTGGATTGTCTAGGTCTGTGGCTCAGCCTCGGTCGCCACCAACAGTGTGTAGTAGTGTCTGTAGTGTAGGCGGTGACATCGGTTTTAGCAGGCAAGGTGTGACGCCTCGTGCTGTGGTCCCGTTTGTTGACAAATACGGCTCGCTTTTTCTTCTTCTTCTTCCTCTTCTTCTTTTTTTCTTGGGAGTGTAAATGGGGCCTTTCTTGGAAGAAAGATCCTGTTTCGGCTTCGCCGTAGGACAAGACTGGTTTCCTCTGGTGTATGACTGTTTTGTCATTTATAGTACTCCTTTAAAGGGGCTAATGCTACCATTTTTTTAATGCCCACAGATCGTTCTGAGCTGTTTTCGTGGTATCTATCATCACACCACTTATAAACCCGGACAGTGACAGCGTCAGTAATGAGCCAGCGGAAACGTACTCGATGACGTGGCGACTGACCACACTGAGCGGTGCTTCAATAATGTAACAAAAAGTCGTAGAGTTTGAATCAGCGAATGTACGACCGAAGGCACAAAGTGTAAATAACATTGAAGAGCTGTATTAATCATCAAGATTTGAGTACTTCGGGCGCACAGGCGCACTCACGAGCGAAACTCTTTCAAAACCGGAGGTTGGCTTAGCCAAGACGGAATTAGCCAGTTGAAGTTTTTGACTTGTGCTCGGCCTCGTGAAAATTGTGTGAAAGTGCATAATATATTTGTTCGACTGTGTCGAAGTAATGATTGATTGATTGATTGATCATTGTAGTATATTTCTTTAGTTTAGTCATTTACAATCCCATGTCGTGCAGTCCGGAAAAAAAGCCGGTCACGTATTTTTAAGGCTCGATTGTTTACTTTGTTTATCTGTTGTGTTTTCGGCGTTGGAAAAGTAGGTAATAGAATTTAGGGAGGGAGGGGGGGGGGCGCATATTGATCAAGACACTTTTGGAGAAGATTATTGAAGGCTGAAGCTTTACTGTTCTGTTGTGAATGCTAGGTGACGCCTCTTTTTGATTTTGGTAGGAAATGGTTAGTGATATTTCACGATTACTAGCCTTTGGCAGAGCCGTGCCGTACGTTCTTGAAAGACATGTCAAACAAACAGCAACAAGATTTGTCCTGGTGGGTGAGGTTTAGCAAGAATATTTTTAAGTCTGTGTGTGTGTGTGTGTGTGTGTGTGTGTGTGTGTGTGTGTGTGTGTGTGTGTGTGTGTGAGAGAGAGAGAGAGAGAGAGAGAGAAATAACTTTATTCAAGTTAAAACCGGTGGAAGTTTTGGTCTTGCAACCACTTTTCAAACTTGCCGTTTTGAAAAACAAACAAACAAAAAATGATCGAACATACTTAATACTGGAACTTGAAACTTCACACACACACACACACACACACACACACACACACACACACACACACACACACACACACACACACACACACACACACGCACGCACGCACGCTCTTACCGCATGCATGAACTAGTATGTCTTCATATATGTAAACGTATGGTAGCTACTCTATCATTATTTGTTATTTGTTGCTAATAGAAGAGAGAGAGAGAGAATGGCAGTGATTCTTTGTTGATCAACGGGTGAAGATCGCACTCAAAGACCAATTTCCTAACTTGCCTTTGCTGCAGCGACTGCATAACCTTGAAGAACAACTACTGCATAAGTGTTCAGAATAAAAGAGCAAGAACAAGAATAGAAGAGGAGATAAAAGAGGGGGGAGAGAGAGAGAGAGATGATCTGCTTTAGAGTCCACACCAGAATAAATTTAGAGGATTACGCGCACGACAACAGGCGGACACAGGTTGCCGTTGTGTTCAAAAATCCTGCATTGTCAGTCAAGAAGATTGATGATTTCCTTGTAATCGTCCTCTCTGTTTTTATTGCCTCGTTCATTATTTTTGTAACTGAGCATTTATAGTTCTCAAGGCTGCTCTCTCTCTCTCTCTCTCTCTCTGTCTCTCTCTCTTTCTTGTTCCTGCTCTTTTCTTCTGAACACTTGAGATAGATCGCGTGTGTGTGTGTGTGTGTGTGTGTGTGTGTGTGTGTGTGTGTGTGTGTGTGTGTGTGTGTTGAGTGTGTGTGTGTGTGTCAGAGAGAGAGAGAGAGTTCAGTGATTTATGTTACAACAGTAGAAAGTACCATCCTGTAATTTGCCATTGCTAAACTAGAAGAGAAAAAAAAATGTATTAAGCATTACTAACTAACTGGGGAGAGAGAGAGAGAGAATTTTGTGTCCTTTTTGCATACAAAACACGCCATGAAACATTTATCACCCACCCCCACCCCACACGCCTCAGAAAGTTGAAACTTGCACGCCTCCATCTCGCATTAGTTTTTCCACTTCTCATTGTGTATCTGCGTTTGTAAACAGCATCTGTCTTCTTCTCCGGTGTCACAATGAAAAGGTATCGGCCGATATGTCGCCGAGGCTAAATCAATATTGAAAGTTATTGGCTCGCACAGCCTGTGTGTGGCAGTGCCGGTGGTGGGGGTGGGGGGGGGGTCGTAGTATTGAATGATTGTCATACAACCTGTTGATTCTCTTCTTGGCGCTGGCCTTGTCTTGGCATTGATTTTTACCTGAACCGCCACCAGCAGGCCCCGGAGAGAAAACACGTTTGCCAGGTGGAAAGAGTGTTGAATCGAAACGAATTGCCTCGATGGCGAAAACTGACTTGCTCTGTTTGTTTCGCCGTATCTCTCTCTCTCTCTCTCTCACACACACACACACACACACACACACACACACACACACACACACACACACACACACACACACACACACACACACACACACACACACACACACACACACGCACGCACGCACGCACGCACGCGAGAGAGAGAGAGAGAGAGACTTTATTTTACAACGTTTCAGGCAGTTTCATACGACCAGTCAGTTTTCATACCAGTCGGTTTTCATACACGGTACAAAGATCTACCTACAAATCTATAGATCAGTCTACAAATTGTAAGAGACAGATCTATCGTGTATTCGATTGTTTTGCGATGGCCACAAAACTTCAATGTACGCACCATTCCGATATCTGGTTTTTTTTTTTTTTGTTGTTGTTGTTGTTGTTTTTTTCTCCCCAATTCAGTGTGGTTTATGTTGGATATAAATTGGTTTCTGTGTGTGCTTGTGTCAGTGGCAAGGAAAACGCCAGAATCTGTCACCTGAATTCACAAACATTCAAGTTATAACAGGCATTCATCACGGAAATCCGGGATAGTCGGCGCTTCAACACAACATCATTAATTCTGTCTGCACAAATCATCAGATTGTATCCTGTTTAAAAAAAAAAAAAAAAAAAAAATCTTTGGAGCGTCACGTCCAGTTTTCCGTTCGTAGTTTGTAAACTTTGTTGAAGTGATTGAAATTTTTAAAGAGGTGCACTCCCTGTTTCTGTGTTGCAGGCACGTGCCAAAGAGAAAGAGAGGGAACTGCAGCGCCTCTTTGCGGAGAAGGAACGACAACTCCAAGAAACCCAGCTGTCGGTCGCGCGCAAACTCGGGGAGGCTGAGCAGAAGATCACTTCCCTGCAGTCCGGTAAGTCTGGCGTGGCGGCGCCTCGATCACATTAATTAAATTAATTTATGATGAAAGAAACGTTTTGGTGACTTTCCGCCCTTAGTTTTTCATCCATCTTTGGATGCCTCTGCAAACGTTTGAAGCGTTTGTTTTAGCATTGTCTGAGGAGCGCTGCCACGGTCCATTTCTCTGGATGAGATTGTTTTCGAGGCGGAAAACCGCCAAATCTGAAGAGGGGTAAGAGGTTGGGCGGGCGGCTGTACGGTGGCCATACAGTACAGTTCTGTTCCCATCACAAATGTTTTAATAAGTATTAAGCCTGAATTGAAAACGTGTCTATTCCGACTGGCTTTCGACTAGGGCCGCTTACCTCCCCCTGATTCAGCTGCTCTGTGTGTGTGTGTGTGTGTGTGTGTGTGTGTGTGTGTGTGTGTGTGTGTGTGTGTGTGTGTGTGTGTTTGCATATTTGTTGGTAATAATGCGGGAGCACGCATGTTAGAGTCAGTCTATGAAAATTTTGCGCTATATAAGTACAATTCATCATTATTATTAAATGAGCTTTCCCCTCAGTCGAAACGTTAGATACGAAGGCCAGTAACATCTGACAAAGAAGACACCTACGAAATTTCTCACCGCTGCAATGTGATTGCATGATTCATCTGGCAGTTTTTAGGAGTCATATTTCACACATTCGATAGATACTTCTCCTCCTCCGCTTTCCCCAGCGTTAGGGAAGCCGGGTTAGCCGAACAGTAGAGCGTTGGACTCTCAATGCTCGGGTCGTGACTCGTGAGTTCGAGTCCCGGCTGGAGCCTAATATTTGTGCTGACCTTTTTCATCGTTGCCTCGTCGTTGCCCCGTCTTTGATGTCTCCCTTACGTGGTGGAAGAGGACGTTAAATTCCCCGGCAAACACCCCCCCCCCCCACCTACCCTCCCCAGCGTTGTTGCATTCCAGATGCAAATCTGAAACGTTTCAAAAGCCCTAATATTCGTCCGCAGAAATCTGCAGTATATGCGTTTGCCTGCAGAACTCAGGCAACCCCTGGATTTGAGAACTTACTGAAACGTGCGTGCGGAAGACGAGAGGCCTGGTTAATTTAATTTGGAAGCATTCCGTTTGTTACACATCAGCGCTGCAGTAATCCTGACGCAGAGGATGCGTTTTTTTTTTGTTTTTTTTTTATACGGCGAAATGAGCGTCTGCAGCAACTTCGCGCGAAGAAAATGGCCAATAATTATGAAATGATAAACTCACGCGGCGAAGAATCCGCGGGTTTTCTGCGGGAAGAGGATAGGGATGTTCAAAAAGAAAAGTGGATTTTGTTGGTGGTGGTAGTTTTGCGGTCCACCCAGTTAGTGGTAGAGGACGCTGGAACAAATTTACCCTCAGATGGTAGAAAGGCCTGTGCTTACTAACTTATGACGCTTAGGCCTTTTCTTCTCTCTCTCTCTCTCTCTCTCTCTGTTTAGTTTTTTCTTTCTTCTTCTTATGTTGCCAAATAATGGTAGAATCTAGGCCTGTCTGCTACAGTGTTGCCAAATAATGGTAGAATCAAGGCCTGTATGCCACAGTGTTGCCAAATAATGGTAGAATCAAGGCCTGTATGCCACAGTGTTGCCAAATAATGGTAGAATCAAGGCCTGTATGCCACAGTGTTGCCAAATAATGGTAGAATCGAGGCCTGTATGCCACAATGTTGCCAAATACTGGTAGAATCAAGGCCTGTATGCCACAATGCTGCCAAATAATGGTAGAATCAAGGCCTGTATGCCACAGTATTGCCAAATAATGGTAGAATCACGTCTGGAAGAAAACTGACGATTTTTTTTTAAAACCGAGTAACCTGCCCGTGACTGTCGTTGTGGTCGTCTGCGACAAAGTGGTTGCTCAGTTCTTGCAGGCCAAAAAGTGGCGCTGACGTTACGTACCAGCGTACGCATTTACACCGTTGAAGCGGAGTAAGACAATTTACACCCCCCCCCTCCCCCGTCTTCCCTCCCCCAAACAACCACCACCCCCCTCCTCGTGATAATGTATGCGTGACGATGGGTTTTGAATTAAGACGCTGCACGAAAGAAAGGTTGATGTGGCTGTGCCATTAAAAAGCGACGGCGCCCGTTTAGAAGACAGGCCTGTGACAGCCTGTCAGAAGTGGCCGACTCCACAACACATCACGCGGGCAGCGCAGATCTTGCACATCCAGCCTTGCCTTGCACCTCCATCATACTACATAGTCGCAGATTAGTTGTGGGAGTGGAGGAGGGGAAATGAGGGGGGGGGGGGGGGGGGGGGGGGGAATGTTGGTGTCGTGTAGTTTAAGTTACATAGCTAGATGCGAGTTGACAGTAAGGAAAAATGACTTTGGAAGCGCAAACGCTGTTTTCAGATAAGTGGTGATCTGTTTAGACATTGCGGCTCTTTGATATTGAAGAAATTGTTTGAAAACCGTAACCTACTGTTCTTGACGTGCTGCCGCCGTCGCTTGGCTATAAATAGAACAACCCACGGTGTTTTTGTTTGTTTGTTTGTTTGTTTGTTTTTGTGTTTTTTTTTTTTTTTGGGGGGGGGGGGTGTCTGTTTCTTTAATGTGGTTGTGTACTCACAAAAGATTCGGTTTAAGTGTAAGCTCCCCATATTCTGTATATTAGTTGTCATGAGAACCACTGTAGATCAGGTTTCATAGCGCTGTTCGGCGAATATTGTCGACTGTTGCATGTATGGTTCTGACAAAAGCATCGACGGTGTACGAAACCCAGGAAACAAAATGACGCGTCCCACAGCATCGAAGTGCTAACGACTTCGGCGTGTAGAATTCAACACACGACAGGTCGTCGGCCATTAGCAGTTCAGGTGTTGCTGCTGTTGTACTGGGCATCACGCCTCCTTGTCGTGTCCGGATTAGTGTCAACAGCCCCGGACCAAGGCAAAAAGAGAACGGGTGAAGATTGAAAAGGGAGCGCGTTCCGGATTTCTGGGTTTGTTTTGTTTTTAGTTCGGCGTCCCTGATGATCGGGAGGGGTTAAGAGAGAGAGAGAGAGAGAGAGAGAGAACAAGAAGAAGAGAAAAGGAGAAGAAAGGTTCTACCGAAAAGCAGAGCGAAAGACCTGAGAAGTAGAAGAGTGTGTGTGTGTGTGTGTGTGTGTGTGTGTGTGTGTGTGTGTGTGTGTGTGTGTGTTGTGTTGTGTTGTGTGTGTGTGTGTGTGTGTGTGTGTGTGTGTGTGTGTGTGTGTGTGTGTGTGTGTGTTGGAAAGGGGTGGGGGTGGGGGGGTAGTGGGCGAAATTTCTGCTCATCTTTTAGTTGAGAGCAGAACAAGTCAGATGTGCACATTTCTCGCAGAACTATTCACAGGTTCATCCAGCATCAAAAAGTGACTGACGCCAGGGCCAGGCAAGAACTTCGCGTATGAAATCGGGGGGTGGGGGGGGGGGGATCAGCACTAAAGTGAGAGCTAAATCCGTTTCGGCCATAGTTCTTGCTGCAAATCTGCACGGCAGTTTCGGCTGCAGACGTCACCGACTTTGCCGCCTAAACGCCACCTGGCGTTCGAAGCGCCGTCTTGCATTAAGGACGACAACTATGGCTTCAAGAGCGCTCATCATTCTTGAAAATGTTTTTGTTTTGTTTTGTTTTGTTTTGTTTATAGCGAATTCTTGCCAGATGCAAGCATTCGCGTGTACAGAGGCAACCCCCCTGACATGCCTAATGAGTTTATGAAAGAGAATGAATTGCCTGAACTAAGACAATAGATGAGCAAGGAAATAATACAATGGCTGAATGTCACGTGGCAGGAAAGAATCTGTTTTATTCTAGAGCTGGAGACATGACATTTGTCTTCTGCCCGGGAGGGGGGGGGGGGGGGCAATCGCGCTCAGGATGTTTCAGCTTGAGTCGCTTAACAATTGCCGAAACGATCTTTCTGGAAAATTCAGTTTAACTTTAGATAAAGTGCTGTTTAGACGTAGTCTACATGTATTCCACCAAAAGCTGTTTCGGGAAAATTCAGTTGGTTTGACTTTAGATAACGTGCTGTTTAGGTGTACATGTGGAATGGTTCAGATCCCCCCCCCCTCCCTCTCTCTCTCACAAGCGCGCGCGCACACACACACACACACACACACACACACACACACACACACACACACGCACACACACATCGCCGATGTAGCTAAGCCGGTAGAGCATTGAACAGTCAGTGCTAGGGACGTGATGTGTGAATCGCTGGTTGAAACCAAAGATGTATTCTGTAGGTTCTGTCCTCGTTTTCGTGTCTTTCGGGTGTAAATACAATCACTCTTACGTGATTGAAAGCTAACCAACCAAAAATCAACCAGCCAGACGGCCGTCTTGCCCTTTCGTGATTTCTGTCTAGTGGCCTGAATCAGAAGCGTATTCTGTAGGCTTTGGGTTTCGATTAGGGTGGGAAAAAATTATTTTGTAAGCTTTGTTGCCTGGTCTTGTGGTACATATCACTCGTACGTGGTTGAAAGACAAGCAACAATTAACCAGCCAGACGGTAATCTTCCCCATCGTGATTTCCGTCTGGATTCGGGTGAAACCAAAAAACGAAAAAGGCGTATTCCGTAGGCTTTGTTGCCTGGTCTTTTGGTACATATCACTCGTACGTGGTTGAAAGACAACCAGCAATGAACCAGCCAGACGGTCTTCTTCCCCCATACATCGTGATTTCTGCCTGGGTTATGGTGAAACCAAAAGCGTCCTCTGTATAGTGCCCTCTTTGCCCCCCGGTCTTCTGGTACAAATCATTCTTACGTGGTTGAAAGAAAACCAGCCTACCAGTCAACCACACTGTCGTCTTCTTCTCTTTGTGATAAATTGTCTAGAATAGGGTGAAACCAAAAGCCCATTCTGTAGGCTTTGTTCTCGTTGCCCGGTCTTCTGGTACTAATCAGTCGTACGTGGTTGAATGAAAACCAGCTTACCAGTCAACCATACTGTCGTCTTCCATCCTCTCTTTGTGATAAATTGTCTAGAATAGGTTGAAAGCAAAAGCCAATTCTGTAGGCTTTGTTCTCGTTGCCCGGTCTTCTGGTACTAATCATTCTTACGTGGTTGAAAGACTACCAGTCCACAACACTGTCGCCTTCCTCTCCTCGTGAAATCTTGCCTAGAATAGGGTGAAACCAAACGCGTATTCTTCAGGCTTTGTTCTCGTTGCCAGCCTTCTGGTACTGATAATTGTTACGTGGTTGATATACAGGCTACATACCATAGATGCAAATTTGGAGGAAAACGCTTTATATTCCTCTTACACATAAGGTTGCAGATGACACCCTAGAAATGCATTAAAATCCACCCCCCCCCCCAAAAAAATAAAATAAAATAAATAAAAATGAATAAATAATAATAATAAATAAAATATAAAAAAAAAATCACAAGTCAGGCAGCCATAGACTCATGAGTAGAGTAAATTTCAACAAATTCCAATATTCCGTTTTTTGGCAATGTTGGCAGCGACCACATACCCCCTCATTCCACTGTCGTCTGCTGGCTCCTGTGCCAGCCGCGCATGAATACAAATAGTCCACAAGCAAGGCTCATTTTTCCCTAATTTAACTACTATTACCTGTCATGAAACTTGTTTACAAAGCCAACAAAAAGTACCAGATTGCCATTTTTTACTGTGCACACAAATTTTAAAAGGGGCAAAGATTTTCTACTACATTTAGCGTAGTCGTTACTGCATGCCCCGGAAGCTATTACTGGTCTGTAATCAAAACAACCAGCCTACCAGTCAACCACACTGTCGTCTTCCTCCCCTCGTGATACCTTGTCTAAAATAAGGTGAAAACCAAAACCGTATTCTTCAGGCTTTGTTCTCGTTGCCAAGCCATTAAGCATAAAGTCTTACGTGGTTGAAAGCCCCCCCCCCCCACCCCCCGTCCGTCACCCCCCTCACCAATGATTTCTGTCTGGATTAGGGTGGACTTGACACGGACATGACAAAGTAGCGGTGTACACGAGTACCTATCACAAGCTTTCAATCACGGGCAGTGTCCCGTAGCATTTGACAGGCCACCATCTCAACATGCATCAAGCTTTTACTGGCTCCGACTGACTGACTCTCTGACTGATGGGCTGTTGTCTTCGATAAAGTAGAGAGGGGAAGGGGATGTAGATGAGGAGAGTTGAAATTGATTGAGGAGAGGTGGGAGTCAGTGTAGTGTATTTGGTGATTGTTAAGAGAAGGGGGGAGAGCTGGTGGAGAAGGGAGGGCGGGGGGGGGGGGGGGGCTGATGACTGTATAGAATAACTGAATTACTTGGAGAAGAGTGATAGCGTGACAGGAGAGCCTTACGCAAGCATCGTTCCTACGTTGTCAGTTGGTTTAGAAAGGACAGTGTATATTTTTATTTACTAGTATTTTATGCGGCGATCAGCAAGGGGCGATAGAAATCTCCCGGATGAAGAAAGACGGGGGCATTTCCGTTGGTGCAGTCAGTATGAGCTGTGAAGGGTTTCGGTCCGAAATCGCGCATGTTCTCGGGCGAAAACTTGACGGGAACCGGAGATCAAGGCATTGAAAATGTGTCTGAGTAGCAGATGAGCATTTAACGAGAGCGACAGAGGAGGTGGGTGTTTAGGGGTTTAACGTCCTTTTCCACCACGTAAGGGTGATAATCAAAGACGGGGCAACTAGAAAAATTCCAGCACATAAATTATATTTTCCCCAGCCGAGATTCGAACTCACGACACGAGCATTGAGAGTCCAACGCTCTGCCATTCGGCTATCCCGGCTTCCCAGAGAGAGAGAGAGAGAGAGATGAAATGAAATCAACTTTATTTTACAAAGATAAAAGATACGGAGCGCAGCACTGTCATTATTCTTGTCCTTGCTCTCTTACAAAGAGAGACGGGGAGAGAAAGTCGAGACAGTCGGAATGCAAGGAGGACATGCGAAATGGTTGGCTTGAGAAATTTTGAGGGGGGGGGGGGGTAAGAAAGAACAAGACTAAAGAAAGCGGAGGGGAGGGGGGGGGATAGGTAACTCCCGGAGGGGGAAGACAATTGCCTCCCCAACAACTGGTAAGTATTATTGATGCGGTGGGGACTGGCGGGGAGGGCTGGCCAACAATTCATTATGAATTTATGAGCCTACAATATGTCAGCCCGGCTCGTTGTCAACCGTGACAAGTTGACGGGCCGCCTCTCGGAGCGGGGCCCGGGTAATGGATTTAGGTGTTCGCCGCGTCACACGAGATCAGGCAGGGAAAAAAAAACAATGGCAGACGTGACAGTCACAGCTAATCTTTGCCAAAAGATGATTGTCTTCCCCTTTCTCCCTCCCGGAGGTGGGGGGGGGGGGGGGTCGCCGCTCACGGCTTGTTATCTCCCCCTTGCCTTCCTTGGTTTTGTACATTGTACAATGCTTGACTGATTCGGTTGGACCGATGTACTGCTGAGGCGGTGAAACGGGAGGTGGGGGGGGGGGGGGAGTTAAGGAGAGTGAGTTTATGGGAAAAAAGCCAAACGTTAAGCACGAACAGATAGTCGGATGTTCCGCTTAGGCGGAGTGTTATGTGTGTGAGTTGGGGGGAAGGGGGGGGGGGGGGGTAGACAGAGGGAGTTTATGGACAAAGTCAAAAGTTGAGCACGATCAAATGGTCCCATGTACTGCTGAGACAGAGTGATGGGGGCTTGGAGTACGTGATGGGGGGTGGGGGTTGGGGGGGGGGAGGGGGGGTAGACAACAGAGGGAGTTGTTTTGTTTTTTTCTGGAAAAAGCCAAAAGTTGAGCACGATCAGATTAGACGAGGGCCGGTATTGTCTGGTATTTACGACTCCACTACGCGACATCAAGCCTGCCACTTTATATCATTTTGCATTCCAAAAACGTAGCCTAGGAGTAGAGCGAGGAACAACTTCCAGTTATTTATGTATTGCCCGCCTGTCAGACGGTACAGATTAATTTTGAGGGCTTTTGAAAAGGTCATAAAGGTGCGGAGAGGGTCACATGAATATTCAGAGGAACGAATGTTCCAGGATTTAGCCGAAATGTATGCCATCCCCAGTTTTGAGTATTACCTATTCGTCATCATGAATATTCAAGTTTGGCCAAGAATTCTGTTCAGGTATTACTTCCATTAGATTATTTGTTTGGAATTTCCCTGTTTATTAATTATGTTCATAGTTTAGACGAAAAATTTTGATTGTATCATACAGTAAAGTGATTATGACTTGATACTGGATCGTTGCCTTGTGTTTTCGATAAAAAGGGTCTAAGTGCCGTGGGTACGATACGCACCTAGGCGCTTTGCATTGTCGTTCAACCAAATGATCGCGCATGCATAATTTATGGTAATTTGGGGTGCGCATTTGATTTTGAACGTTTTCCCACGTCATTTTAACCCAGTTCCTACCGAGTGAGTTAGGGGTTGTGCACCGCTGGCCTCACTTTAAAAAAAAAAATCGTGATTAAATTATGTCTGTATGGATTTCAATCTGGCTTTGTGGGAGTGTTGCACTTTTAATTATACTCGTGTTCGCTGCAGTACGAGCCGCCAAGGAACCGTTAATCTTGCCTGGTTTTTTACATACAGGGTCAAAACCGAAAAAGAGTAATTACACTCACACACACACACACACACACACACACACACACACACACACACACACACACACACGGGATACTCGTTCGCTGTACAAAACATTTTTTTTTTTTTTTAAGAGGTGGCAAAACATCGTCGAAGACACGGAACTCGGCCCAGCTCCAGATTTCTGCAAATGTTAGTTTGGGCCTTTGACAGAAATGCTGTTGTGACGTGACGGGTAAAATTGCGGAGAGATTCAGTTTGGTTTTTCTGTGTGTGTGTTTCAGCTCTTGAGAGTGTGCAGTCTGAACTGTTTGAGGTGAAGTCCAAATATGATGAAGCCACGTCCGCCAAGTGAGTAACCCTTGTCATCTAAGTCTTTGCATTTTGTTTGTTTGTTTGTTTGTTTGTTTGTTCGTCAGTGAAATCATCAGTTCGATCAATCAATCAATCAACCAGTGAACCAGCACACGGATGATTTTCTTGCCCGAGATGCATGGTGAGTTGACTAAGGTGGGCTGGAAGGGCCGGGCGGCTTTACAAATGGCAGAGTTTTTTTTTATTTCGGGCTTAACGCCGCGCAGACAAGTGAGAGAGATTTTGTGCGGCGTTCTCTGGTTTGGTTCCAATAATTATTGTTGTTGTTAATGTCCTTGATATGTTTTGTTTTTAACAAAAGCGACGTTTTCATTCCATATCATTGATTGCTATTTCACCTTACCCACGTACAGTTACACAGTAACAAACTTTCTGAACTTCCGAGTGAAAGGTGGTTGGTAGGGGCTGGGGGGAGGGGGAGAAGACTTTGTTGTGAACCCATAGCGATGATACGTGGTTACCGGAAGACTGTGAAAGCTAACATCAACAACGTGGACAAATAATACAATTACTGCATAAATAAATGCTGGAGCAGGTCACCTCGCATTCCAGGCTGAGCGGTAATGGTACTAATACATTCACCGATACAACCAACAGGGGTCCAAAGTAGCCACATTAAGGAGACCCCAACCGGGGGGGGGGGGGGGGGGGCATGAGTGACGAGAGGATAAAGATGTCAACCCGTAACAACTCCCTTCCGCCCCTGTTCGACCCATAACCACCTCGTCGGTAAGAAATGTAATGCGCTCCCCCCACTCCCCGCCCTCCCCTCCTCCCCCACCCTAACTTTACTCCTCCGTCAGCTTCTAACAGCCAGCCCTTTGTTTCAACCGTACGCGTACACGCCCATAATCGGGAGCCCGATATGATAGGCCAATCAATTTCCTTTCGGATGGAGGTCGCCGAAGGGGGGGCAGTTAAGTATTTGTTATTTGTTGCTGTGTGAGTGGCGCAGTCTGGCTGTGGGCAGGGTGGGCAACTGCCTGGAGTGTACTTGTTTAGAGTTTCTCTGTCTCCCCTTGCGAAGCACACCCCCCCCCCACCCCCCACCCCCAACATTGATTTTAGGTAAAGTTGGGAGTTGTTGGGCATTTGTGTGTGTGTGTATGTGTGCGTGCGCGCGCTTTTAAGCGTTAAAACATACGCATTCTGCCCCGTTCTTTGATGTACATGTAGCTTATTAGTGTTTCTTCATTCTCTTCTTTTCGTTCTGTTGCTCTGATGGTACAGTAAACGGCGCGGCGTTTTGTTCGTGAAAGCTGCTGTGTAGTGTAGGTCCACTGCGCTTTTTTGTGGTGGTGGGGGAGAGGAGGGGGTGGGGCGGGGGGGGGGGGTACAGATCTTTCGCCTCATGCATTTAACATTGAATCTCTTGCTCACGTCAGATTTGATTTTCCGCCGCCAGCATGCTAGCATTCTTGCATCCTGTTCTTAGAATGAGTAAAATGTTCTACACCTTTTTGTCTCGCACCAGCGGTAACAACAAACAACAGGACTATAAATCTTTGTTCAGATGACGGATTGATTCACGCTAAACTTGACGAAATTAGTATGAAGAGCGGCTTGTTTGGCTTGTTTTGACATTGTGCTCATACTGTGAGAGAAAAGGAGAGTCAGTCACTCTCTCTCTCTCTCTCTCTCTCTCTCTCTCTCTCTCTCTCTCTCTCTCACACACACACACACACACACACACACACACACACACACACACACACACTGACTCACAAAAGTAACACGCAAAAAAAGAAAAAAAAAAAAAAACACACAAAAAAAGAAAAATCTCCATCAACCAGTGGGACAGCGCGCCCCACACACACACAGTGTCGAGAGACTAGTGTCGTGGTAGGACCGGTCAGAGGGTCACTGCTCGGCCCGTAAACTTCTTCCACACGTACGGCTTTGACGCGTGTCGTCATAATGTGGCTTATGAATTTCGTCCTCTGCTCATAAATACCGTCAGTAGGGGATAGAGGGAAAGTGGAGTGGGGGGAGGGGTATTAAAAAAAAAAAAAAAAAAAGTACCATGACGAGTGAGGTACCGTACACGTCACATCCAGAATCAGCACTGCTCTGCGGATGTTCCTACTTATCTTGGTCCCCCACCTTCCCTCCTGCCCCCCCCCCCCCCCCATTCGCCTCCCCTTTCAGTCATGCCACGATGGCCCCCCTTACATATATATCTGCGACCATGAGGTTATTGTGGTTGTGAATGGACAGTGGAGTCCTGAAAGGTCATCGTTCGTCAACACAGAGTCAACACAGACCGTGAGCTTTCATTACATTGCACGTCACAACGTCCCAGACATACGACCGGCCATCAAGTCCGTAGTTGCCTGTCGCGCGTCCCCACACAGGGTGTACACACGAAATGGGCGCGAGTGTTTCGGGGGTTGCTCCGCTCCCAAACAGTGGCACCGCCAAGGCAAAGTGTTTCGAAACAGTAGCAAGTTCAAGTTTATTGCAGAAAACCCCATTTGGGAGGGCGCGCAAGAGAGAGAGAGAGAGAGAGAGAGATTTGAAATTTTAGTTGCACCGTGTGTTGCCAACGGCCTTTCGTTTTCTCGGCGTGAAACCGAGAAAGGAGCCAGTGACTGACTAACGCGTTACACGTACCCACAATGCAGCGACGTTAAGCATGCTCCATGTGTCAAAACATAATTGCGGCTTGAGGTGAGAGCAACGTTCGGAGGTGAGAGCAACCTTCGCTGAAACTTTGGAAGCGGACTAGCACGGGAAACACTCGCGTCCGTTCTGATTACACCCCCGTGTCCCCAAACCAGACTGGTTTATGACTGATTACATGGCGCGGTCTGCAGAATACAGCGGAAGGTCTTCTGGAGTTTTGGAGTTCCATTTAGCAGCAGATCCGCGGCGGAGGGGTTGGGTGAACTCTCGCAGTTTAAACTCTTGTATGGGGCTTAACTTTTGGGTGTTTTACTGTCCTAACCGGCCGCTGCAGGCTGTGAGACCGGGAGAGAACTGAAAAGGTCTGTTGTTGCGTACGGGCCCCACCTGGAACTGTGCGACGACTTGCGGTGGTGTCCTGGGCCCGCATGTAAAAGTCGGGGTTAGGGAGTTTAGCCCCGGGTTAGAGTCTAACCTCGAACTAAACTAGCTCTAGGGTTAAATTTTCTCTGTTGGTTTTTTGTTTAACCAGGAAGCGGGTCCATTAATTTTCACCATGGTGCTTAAGCCATTACGGAAGGATTTTTCTACCTTTCTTCGCTTCCTTTTTTTAAAATTTAATTTTGTTTTGGGGTTTCTCTTGTCCTAGTCTGGGTTAGGCCCGTAGCCTTGGGTTAAATTAACCTCGAGTTTTTCCTACGGGCCCAGGTGACAGTGACCGTTCGCTCTCAACTCTAATCCGTCAAGTTTGTGTGTGTGTGTGTGTGTGTGTGTGTGTGTGTGCGCGCGCGCGCGTGTAGACGAGAGGGGAGAACGTGGATTCATCATCTGATGCAGCTGCATCAAAACGTGATTTTTCTCTACCTAGTTATTCACGTGAGCAGAGAAATGTTACGTATGTCTGACACGAGCAGAGCGTGTCACCCTGCAAACAGATGTCAAGCCAGGCCCATTGCATTCTTGTTGAACACAATCCCTCTTTTTACGCATTGCGAAGTGTCAGAGGATTTTTGTTATCGTCATTATTATTGTTCAGTTTTTTTTTTTTCTCTCCCCTCCGCCCCTCCGTCCGTGCGTTTGTTGATCAGTCATGCCGAAATAGCGCTATCGAAACCAAACTGCAAGCTCCGATTTCGCCTCTCGCCTTATCTCGTGTCATTGTTCGTAAATACTACGTTCAACTAGGTCGATTCTAGAGTTTATCACACTTTCGGCACGTTTTTCTTAGCCACATAAATAAATACATTAATACATACTATGATCGACTGTAGGAGCTGACCGCTGTTGATACGAAAATGCTCACTGACAAACTGAGACCTACCCCCCCCCCAACCCCCCGCCCCTCTCTCTCTCTCTGTCTCTCTCTCTCTCTCTCATAATTCGTGAACCGCCGTTGCGAAGGTTGCTCTAATCGAATTTTTATTGAGCATGTCATAAGTACATCTTGTTTATGCTTAAACTGTTTTTCTTACTTTCACCAGTGCAACAAAATAAATCTGTTTAAACCAACTAGGATCGATTCGCAGATATCCGTGCGCTGCATGTTTGACTCGTAAGCAACCAAAACCTTTCCGCCGCACGAGGCAAACGAAACTGCAACCGAACTGGAACCGAAGCACGATGTCAACAAGTTGACCGCGAAGTAGTTCCGTGAAAACGTGAGCCTAGTTGGATTTTCGTCGGTTTAGTTGTGCGTGCGTGTTGTGAACGGATTTCTTAGGCATCTGTATTGCCGGATACAAGGAAAAGGACACTGGGTAATAAACGGCGCTTTTTCCAAACTGTGGCTAGACTAAACGGCGGCGACGTCACGGTCAGAGCGAGCTGTCTCAGTGTGTGTATTCGAAACATGGTATGGTAGACTTCTCCTCGGCGCACGCATCCATCTCTGCTGAGATGCTCATGGCGCCGCAGGGCTGGAGCACGAAGCAGTGAAAGCCTGCTGCCGCTAAGCGGTACTTTCATGTGCAAACCTCCACCCTGCTATTCACTCTGGTGCGTGCGACAGTATTTCTGTTTTACCACGCCACCGGCCACAGCCTACTCTTCTTCGAAAGATGAACGTGGGATTTTTAGCGTGCACACTTGATATTTGTGCACGCTTGATATTTGTGCGTGCGTGTGTACACAAAGGCGAGACAGGCACCGTAAACGAGTCTGCACATGGATTTGACTCGATATGGTATGGAAACATCTCATAAGCTTTTTTTTTGGGGGGGGGGGCATTTCGAGCGTAGCAGCGAAGGCGTGGAGAGTTAACAGCCAGAGTGTGCGTGTGTGTGTGCAGACAAAGCACAAATAATTTATTTGAGTTCATCCCGTTCGTCATGGAAATGGCCGCCGTTTCTGGTTCAGCGATCCGCAGATTAACAGCTACATCACTGTCCGTACAAATGTTTTAATTTCACAGGCGACATGACAGGTGGTGTCAGCAGTGAATTTCAGGATCAGAGAATTTACGAGTCCGTTCTTGAGAGGATTAAGCGGCTCACACACTTGCATAATTGTCCCAGTAATTTCTGGGAGGGTTACCGTGTGCGACCCCCCCCCCCCCCCCCCCCCGGTGTTCTCAGATCGGAAAGTAGCGATCGTTTGAATCATGCAGCATCATGCATGCTTTATGGATAGTGATTTAATCATTTGATAAACAGTCCTCCATATGTGCGTATGTTCTCGTTGATTTTGTGTGTGTGTGTGTGTGTGTGTGTGTGTGTGTGTGTGTGTGTGTGTGTGTGTGTGCGTGCGTGCGCGCGTGTGTGTGTGTGTGTGTGTGTGTGTGTGTGTGTGTGTGTGTGTGTGTGTGTGTGAGAGAGAGAGAGAGAGAGAGAGAGAACAAAAAAAACCATGACGTATTCTGGAGAGAAAGAGAGGGGGAGAGCGACCTAGAAGCAAAACAAAACATGACGTATTCCAGAGAGAGAGAGAGACTTACACTCATAATTTATTGCGTAGGCATAATTGCAGGGGGGGGGGTGGGGGGGGGGAGAGTACATGAACAAGAACCTTTATTATACAACGGTAGAAGTTACAGGCATATACATACCAAGTTTAAAACTTGCCGTTGCCACACTACATGAGCTAATACTAATTCGGAGCTAATACTACTGTCAAAAGAAAAAAAGAAAGAAAAGAGGAGATACTAAGTATAAGCACACACACACACACACACACACACACACACACACACACACACACACACACACACACACACACACACACAGAGAGAGAGAAAGAGAGAACTTGGCTTATTTCAGAGGCTTATTCCACGTGAGAAACACATCGAAGCAGATGACCAGGACAACCCTTTTTAATGGAACCTTTGAACTCATAGTCGTTTTCTAATGATAGGAGTGATGCATCATTGTAAACTCTGTATCGCGTGTCCATCACTCACAGTTGTAAAACTGTAGTCCATACAGATGTTTTACCTTTCGGAAATGGACTCGTTCAGAACTACTTCCCCTGCTTAGTTCGTAGTGAAAGTCATTAATATAGCTACACCTTGAGCTGGCCTTCAGAAATGCAAACATTTCCGGTGTAGTGTTGAAACAAGAAAGCGTGCGTGCGATAGGGATAGTGAGAGTGAGGGGGGCTGTATATTACGTGGACTCTGTGTGTGTGTGTGTGTGTGTGTGTGTGTGTGTGTGTGTGTGTGTGTGTGTGTGTGTGTGTGTGTGTTGGGGGTGGGGGGGGGGAGTGCTGTATATTTCATCTAGTGTTATAGGTGCACTCCGTGACTACTCTTCACGCTCGAGTGCCGTTTAATTGCGCTGTTGTTGTCGGTGTTAAGTGATTGTGTAAGGGCCTCGGGGCTGCTTCTGTCTTACTACAGAGACGTGAAAGTGAGAGACGGACCGGCCAGGGGGTGTAGGGGAAGATGCAGTTAGGGTAAATCACGGTCTCACTGCTACCTCACGGAAGGAGCGTCGAGCAGGAGCAGTTACATTTACAGAGAGTGTGTGTGTGTGTGTGTGTGTGTGTGCGCGCGCGTGTGTTTGTGTGTGTTGTTGGACAAGGAAGCCGCTTTTGCAGTTCATTTGTACATTGACTAGTATTTTGTGTTCGGGATTCATTGTGCCGATTTTTGGTCATTGGTGCAGTTCTTCTTATGTCATCACAATTTTTCCAATGTATGATAGGATCCAAAATGTCTCTTATCAGTGACCTTGAAAACATCTTTATACAAGTTTACGTAAATGAAAGGCATTCATAACTGCGTTTCATGTATATTTTTTTGTTTGTTGTTGTTTTGTTTTGTTGTTTGTTGCTGTTGTTGTTATTATTGTGGAACCATCCAGTTGCTTGTTTAGATCTCAGTTGAGATCTCACGGATTTTGGGGTTGTTTGGGGGGGGGGGGGGATTGGTCGACTAAGGTAGATGTCCTAGACCATACGTTGCCTTTTCACGACCACTAACGCCTTGCCATAAAGTACTTCTCTTTTCATGATTGTTCCATCGTTCATATACATTTCCATCTGGTCGTCGAGTCACCTTCATGGGCTTTGGCACTTGTCAGGGGAGACCATTCACGGCCCCGTGATGAATCGCCTGAATAGGTAATGACTCGGGCCCTTGACGGGTGATGATTATAAATAGATCGGGCTGGAGACAACAAGCGCTGTTGCGAAGTGTCACAACGCCCATTTTCAGACAGACAGCACATCCCCTTCAGCGCCCTCCGACTGCTGTACCCCCCGCTTCCCCTCCTGTCCCTCTTGTCTTTGGATGGTAGCATTTGAATTATGACAATTCCTATGGCCCTTGGCAGACAAGGGAAAGATGGAATAACTGTCGCTGTTTGCGTTGGAATGATAAGCACTAGCACGCACACGCACACACACACACACACACACACACACACACACACACACACACACACACACACACACACACACACACACCATGCACTCTGCATCTTTATGACCTTGCTACTCGGCGGGGGAAAGACAATGAGGGCGATTGTTGCGCCGGAGAGCTGGCTAAACATTCATTAGGATCATGATCCGTCCTTCAGCCGCCGTGGTGGACTTTTTCTCTCTCCTTCACCCAAATCCCATCCTTCGCGCCCCCCCCCCCCCGCCCCCCCTCCCCACCTCCTTTTTCACCCACCCCTACTCCTCAAATACATGTACGGTTCTGTTCCAACCTCCCTCACCCACCCCAGCTTGTTCCCTCCACCTCGACCGTAAAATATATGAAGAAAATGAATAGGGGGTTGAAAAGGCAACAAACTCCGTACATTTCGAGGTGCCCAGGATGCAAAGTATTGTTTAAAATTAGCACAGCTTTGTGATTGATCTTTTGCTGTCAAGTCAAGACACAGTAAACGATTCACGTTTTTTGTTTTTGGGTTTTGGGGTTGTTTTTTTTTTTTTTGTTGTTGTTTTTTTTGTTTTTGGGGGGGGGGGGGGGTCCGAGAACCTTCGGGAACTCGCGGGATTTTGAACCGAGACTTACGCTTGATAGACTTGGTTCCCCAGCTCACTCTGCGGATGCGGTAGTTGGTTTTTTTTTTTGGTAGTGTTCTGTTGTTGTGATGCTGCTGCTGGGTTTGTTGAGTTGGTGTCTGCTGCATGGCAAACGACAACGCCAACAATGGTGTTACGACAACAGTGTTGTTGACGACAATAGTGAGGATGGCGATAATGGGAACATTACGATGACAGAAGTCAAGGGGGGAGGGGGCAAACACGCTTGTACGTTGATGCTTCTCAGTCCTGTGGCATAGTCCCCACACGTGTAAAACTCTCTCTTGAGTCAGCCGATATTAACGGCCGTCCCAAAGAAACAGCGAAAACAACAACAGCAACAAAAAACCTAAGAGCAATATTGGTTAGTTTTAAGGAGATTAGAAAGGATGCAAGCCGGAAGAGTTAAGGGGTCAAACATTCCCCGCTTTTTCATGTTGCTTGTCTCCGCTGCCAGATGCCTTCATTTGTAAAAGGCACGGCGTCTGTAACATTGTTCCCCCGTTGAATTCGCTCACGTTTTTCAAGCATCCCGCATTTGTCCCGTCTGCACCTGTGAAATAGACACCTGAGGTCGACCATACATCTCGTGTTGTCCACCGTCACTTTGAGGCCTTTGTGGCCCAAACATTTATATAACAACTCACAAGAGGGGAGAGAAAAAAATGCACTTGGATGTTTTCCTTGATATGTTACACGGCACTGCAATTTAAATGTGGTTGCAGCGTACCTGAGTCGTGTGCTTTGTCATTTGAGTAGAGAGTTCTTGCTGGACAATGTTTTGTCATTTGAGTAGAGAGTTCTTGCTGGACAATGTACCAAACATGACATTATTTTGGGCGATTGGATGGTTAGTCGGTTGTTGCATTCCGTTGTGGAACATTAGTGTGACGGAAGTATAGGAGGGGAAATTAGCGGGCAAAACGTTCACAGTTCGTATGCTGATGCTTCTTTGACATGTCCCCACATACAGCCTTCACAAAAAGTTAAGGACCACTTGCAAATATCATTCAACTTTTGTCGTGGTGGCATGCTGGTGTAGTGCTGGGCATCGCTGAAACAGCGGCTTATGTAGGCAAACAAATGAGCACAGTCCAGAACCAGGGATGCATTCTTTGACCTGCATCTCATTTTTGCCGTGCAGAAAGCCCCAGGTATCGCTCACTGAACACTGAAACTCGGTCTGGTTTTGCCGAAATTGCAGATTTTCAAACGCGCCAAGCATGCTGTGTGACGCGCATGTGCCATCCACACAGTCACAGTGGTCGCCATGTTCACTAATTACCCCTTAACCTTGCTACCGAATTTTACGGGAAAAATCTCATTCGTTTATTTTTTTTCTGATTTATTGAAACTGTCACCCATTATGTTGACTGGTCCTTAACTTTTTGTGAAGGCTGTATGTGAACTCAGTGCATCTCTTCATTCATTCATTCATTCATTCATTCATTGGTGGATGAATGAATGGACGGATTGATTGATTGATGTTGTGTGTGTGTGTGTGTGTGTGTGTGTGTGTGTGTGTGTGTGTGTGTGTGTGTGTGTGTGTGTGTGCTGTAGTAAAGTTTCACGAGAGATTTTATGGATTTACACGCTGCAGTCAATGGGAACTGTGGTCTGACCCGAGTGTGACTCAGCTTGCAGCATTGATCGGAAGGCATTGATCGCTAGAGCGGTTTGATCAGTCAGTGTAAAAATGCGCCTTTAGATTTTTTTCCTGCAGGAAGTTAGATTAAAATCTGTGGTACTGGAAGAAATAACAGAGAGAGGGAGAGAATTTCTTGCATGAAATGTTCCGTCACGGCCACCCTGTGGACTGTGAGATGACACACACACACACACACACACACACACACACACACACACACACACACACACACACACACACTCTCTCTCTCTCTCTCTCTCTCTCTCTCTCTCTCCAGTTTTTTGTGGTGTAGTTTCCATCAGTTTGCTTAGGTTTTAAGTCAGTGTCAGGGGAATTTACATTCAGTGTGTTTACAAGAGGGAGGATGATTGATTGATTGATTGATTGATTGATTGATTGATTGATTGATTGATTGATTGATTGATTGATTGATTGGGCTGTGTAGCTGGCTGTTTTGATCGATCAGTGAGCGACTTCCTTCTTGGCAGACCCCGAGATCAAACTTCAGTGTTCGATCATCCGTTTGACATCTCACTTCATGGCAGTGCATATCAGTGGCTGCTGATCGTGTAATTCAAGTTAGAGGATTGCAGTTAAGCAGTGAAGCAACGTTTTCTTGTGGCGATAGCGCTCGTGCTTTATGGTGTGTGCTTATTCTGTTGCAGGTCGGATGAAATGGACATGGTGATGGCCGACTTGGAACGAGCTAATGAGGTATGTACCTACAGTGCTGCTACTGCTGCCCTCTCTCTCTCTCTCTCTCTCTCTGGAAAAGGACGTTAAACACCCCCCCCCCCCACACACACACACACACACCCCCCACACACACACCTCTCTCTCTCTCTGTCTCTCTCTGTCTCTCTCTCTCTCTCTCTCTCTCTCTCTCTCTCTCGCGTGCGCGCACGCTGCTGATGATAAAGCTAAAGGTGACCACGAGGATCTGCTGGAGAACGTCCATTTCTCGTACATGTATAGCTTCGTCAGCTCGTCAGCATAATAATTTAAAGTCTGTGCCAACCCGTGTTTCCCTGTGGTTTTGCAGCGAGCAGCATCAGCGGAGCGGGAAACGGAGCGGTTACGTCAGCAGTTGCAGTCGACGACACAGAGCTTGCAGCAAGCGGACCAGATGAGGCAGGCTCCCAACATGGAGCAGGCGCTCGACATCCTCTCCCGGTCCAACCTGGAGGTGGAACTGGCCTCCAAAGAAAAAGAGGTGCGTTTCTAGGGGATGGGACGTGTTGGGTTGTTTTGGGACAGCGACAGTAGGTAGTAGATGATCTGGTTGGGGCTAAGAGAAGCTTGACTCTTCAGGTCCAGGCTTGAGGTCGAACTAGCCCCCCAAAGAAACAGAGGTGCGTTTCTAGGGGATGGGACGAGTTGGGTGTCGTTGGGGCAGCGACAGAAGGCAGTAGATGCTCTGGTCGGGGTTAAAAGCTTGACTCTTCAGGTCCAGCCTTGAGGTCGAACTAGCCTCCAAAGAAACAGAGGTGCGTTTCTAGGCCATGGGACGTGTTGGGTTGTTTGGGGACAGCGCCAGTAGGTAGTAGATGATCTGGTTGGGGCTAAGAGAAATTTGACTCTTCAGGTCCAACCTTGAGGTCGAACTAGCCTTCAAAGAAACAGGTGCGATTCTAGGGGATGGGACGTGTTGGGTTGCGTTGGGGCAGAGGCAGAAGGTGGTAGATGATCTGGCTGGGGTTAAGAGAATCTTGACTCTCCAGGTCCAGCCTTGAGGTCGAACTAGCCTTCAAAGAAACAGAGGTGCGATTCTAGGAGATTGGACGTGGTGGGTTGTTTTGGGACAGCGACAGTAGGTTGTAGATACACAGGTTGGTTTTGAGAGCAGGTTGACTGCCCATGTCCAACCTTGTTGTCGAACCGGCTGATGACCTTTGCGTCGTTTTCGTTGTTCTACTCCTGCTCAGGGGACAAGAATAGTTCACTATTCGCCAGTGCTTCTGATGCAAGTGGTCAACGCAAATGTAAATCTCTGTTCGCCATTATTCCGTGAAAAGTTCGGAAGGCCAAATTTGTATTACGCTGGCAGCATGCAGCGTGAACGGAAAGAAAATACTCACAGGCAGAATGATCGTGAATGTTGCTCGGTCACCGTCAGATCGCAATAAAATTCATTACTATCTCCTTGTTGTGATTGTCAAGGTGCACTTAACGGTACATCTTTCTTACACTTCCGTGTTGGAGCTGGAAAAAAAAGATGGACGTCAGGTCGAGTTACGACAAGGAAAAGCGAAAAGAAGAGGGGGGGGGGGTGTCGAAGGGAGGCGAAGAACGCAGTCAGAGCGGATCAGCCCTCGAGGGACGAACTGTTATTGTCAGGTCGCTGTCACTCGCGGATTGACTTGCCTGTCGCAAGATTGATCTGTGATGTCACTCTCTCCCCCCGTCGCTCTCGCTGTTTCAGACAATGCTTGCTTGTAACCACTGGCTCGCGTTTGGGCAGAAGAGGGGAGGGGGGGGGGGGATAAAGTGAACCTTTTCACCCTCATCCCATGTCCGACCAAGTTCACGCACTTTGATTCCCTCCATCCTTCGTCCCTAACACACGCGCATCTAGACCTCTCTCTCTCTACTGCTGGCGTTCCCCTGTACAGCATGAATGATTGATTTGATTGATTGATTGCCTGGCCGTTTATTGATCACCTAATGGCGCTTTCATGCGTTGCCATGGTAACCGAGCTGACTGACCCTCCCCGCCGTCGTACATGGGGCGTCAATGACTGGGGCTGTCAAACGTTGGGAGCGAGCAGCACGATTGATCAGTGATCGGTGTGATTGATTGACGGGTCTCATTGATCTTGTTGATTGATCTGCTGGTGACAGGTGGGGGCCGGCCGGAGTCACGTTTGACTGTTGCCCGCTTGTACGTACTGACTGGTATACAGTACCCTACCGTGCGCTGCAGGTTGTGTAGGTTCAGGTGTGGTTTGGCCGTGATCAGCGTTGCGTCAGGGTTTTTTTGGGGGGAAGAGAGTTCCTGTTCAGACAATTTACCTGTTCACCCATGCTGTGTGGCAAGTGGTCAGCGTCAGTGTACGTCTCTCTTACCTAGACAAATAGTAAGTGGTGATGTGTTGTTGTGTTGTTGGTTTTGGGGTTTTTTTTGCACTGTGTTTGTGACACTGCAAAGTGTAGCACGGTTTTTGTGTGGTTGGGTGCTGATGACCGTGGAGTCGTTTTCTTTGCTCTAGTCGTGTTTAGCAAAAAACAAAACAAAAAACCGATTCTCCGGTGCTTCTGAAGCAAGTGGTCAGCGCTGGTGTTAATCTGTGGTGACCATTATTATATATAGTAAGTGATGCGCAGTTAGTATAGTTCGCCCACTAAGACCATTCGCACATCGTGTTAATGTACCGCAGCCGTCTACTTAGCATCATGATTGCACCGTTAGTACGAGGTACCCCTATATGTATATGTAACCCGAAACATAACCCTAACTTACGCACAGCCTACGTGATGATGATTCACCGTGTTAGTGTGAAATTGCACAAGTGTGTGTCAGTTTCGCTGATGGTAGCGGTTTTTCACGTCTGCGGGCAAATTAAAATCACACCATGGAAGTTCTCGAACATGGTGGATGATCAGTTTTAGACCTGTTTCCTGTCAAATAAATTACTGAGGAGCGTACCCGCCAGCATTCTGCCCACTTTCAAAAACCTGACTCACTCTTTACCTGTCAGACGTTCTGCTTCGAACCGTCAGTTGCAGCCAACTTGCGATTGTAATTATGAGATGGGTAGCGCTCCGCTGCTAGGGCCATCGATTGAAGAGTTGAGTGAATGACATTCCGTGTGTGACCTTGGCTTTCCGCTGTGCAAGGTTCTCCCTTTCATCGGAGATCTATATAGTTCGCGACTGTTTTCGCTATTTCACCTGACGCGTGTGCGTTTATTATAGCTGAATGTCGTAGGTTCTGAATATGTCATGTTTTTTTCTGTAATGCTGAGATTTCCATTCATGATTTGCGAATTGTTTCGGCTTTGTTCGTGCCAAAATAACTTGTTTTTCTTTTTGATGCAATGATCAGTGACATAAGTCCGCTGTATTCTCTCGCTCGATTAGGCCCCCCCCCCAAAAAAAATCGCTTTTTTTTTTCTTTTTTAAATTTTAATGTCAACTATTTTTTTCTGCATCGCTGAGAGTTCCATTCATGACTATTGAATTGTTCCGGCAATGTCCGGTGCTAAAATAACTTGTTTTTCTTTTGAATTTGTGATTAGTGACTTAGTTATAAAGCCTACTGTACTCTCGCTCGAGAGAGCTCGCATTGTCACCCCACTACTTTTCATGGTTGACAAGTACTGAACGACTCAAAGTGATGTATCGATTTGGTACTTTCTCTGTGGCTTTCAAACATCGCAGAGATTTCCGCAAGGGCCTCTGTCCGCCTCTATGACGTTCCTGTCGAGTAGGGGGTCCGTCAGTTTCTCCTGATTTCTCGCCCAGTATCTCTCTCTCTCTCTCTCTCTCTCTCTCTCACACACACACACACACACACACACACACACACACACAGAGGAATAGCGAGGCCTGATGTATCTCTTAGCGCTCACGGCGATCAATACTCTGAATGATGATTGCAACCAGGGATCGTGAAAGTGAACGATTGATTTTTCTCTTTCAAAGCTGTCACTGTAAGAAGTTCTTACGCTGATCGATCGTTCTCTGTGTGCTTAGGTGTGCCCGTTTCGCTCACGGAGGCGTCGCTCAGAAGAACTTACCTTGCGGCCTCGTTTGGCTGAAGAACTTCTTTTTTTGTTTGTTGTTTGTGCGCCTGCAGCATACGGTATATCCACTTTTTTTCTTTTTTTTTTACGCCTGACATAAATCAGTGGATTGATCTTGTAGGGGATTTTTCAGCGTGCAGCCAGTGTGAACCTGGTTTGGGAGGGATGATTTTGTGTTTGACTTCGCGTTGGTTGACATCTTTGACTGCGGCTGTCATGCTGACAGTTCACTGTATCCGTTCAGGGTTGTTGATCAGGGACTGCTGAAAGTTGGAGAGGAAGTGTTCCGTTGGAGAATGTTATTCATGTGTTGGATACATAAGTTTTGTTTGCGAGTGCGGATGCTTCCTTGTAATAGCTGCATCAGTGATGACTGCCTTTCATAGTGGCTGCGTCAGAGGTGACGTTGACAAGACTTGCTGCATGTGTGGGGACTGTCACCGTTTATGGTGACGGCATCAGCGGTGACTGACGTGACAGTCAAAACTTGTAACAGCGTTGGTGGTGATTGGCGTGGCAGTCTTAACTTGTAACAACTGCTTGCTGCGTTTATGGTGACTCACCTGTGGTTGTGGCAGCATTGGTGGTGACTTCGACATCAGCATTGGTGGTGACTTTGACATGACAGTCAAAAACTTTTCAAAACGACAACGTGGTCTGTGTCTGGTGATTGTCACCTCTGGTGACAAGATTGGTGGTGACATTGACATGACAAAGCTTGTAACGACTACATACTGTGTGATGACTGTCACCTTTGGTGGTGACGATAGTGGTGACTTTTACATGTGAGTCAGAACTTGTAAAGACTGCTTGCTGCCATTGTGGTGACTGCCATCTGTAATGGTGACAGCGTTGTCACAACAGTCAAAACTTGCAACACTACATGCTGGTGATTCATCTTTGGTTGTGGCAGTACTGATGGTGACTTTGACAAGACAGTCAAATCTTGTAACGACTGCATGATCTGTGTGGTGACCGTCATCCTTTGGTGGTGACTTTGACATGACAGTCAAAGTTCTAAAAGCTGCTTGTGTGATGAGTGTCTTCGATAGTGAGAGAATAGGTGGTGACTTTGACAAGACTGTAAGAACTTGTAACAACTGCATGCTTCTTTCGTGGTGACTGTTACCTTTCTAACGGTGACAGCATCGGTGATAACTTTGACAATGGCCATCTACACATGTAGTGACGGGAACTGCACGGTGCATTTGCAGGTGGCCCAGCTGGTGGAGGATGTGCAGAGACTGCAGGCCTCGCTGAACAAACTGCGCGAATCCACGGCCGCTCAGGTTAGTAAAATCCTCCTGATGGTGAGGTCAGTGGTCGCAGTGTAATGTGTCAAGTATGCATATATTGGAAAGGCAGAGTGCCTGGGGAAGTGCATTTGTGTTTATTTAGGCGATAAACAACAACAAAAAAGTCTGCCAGACAGGCACCTACCTGTCTGAGTCACACAAATTTCACAGGAGATTTGTTCTTGTGGCACTAGCCTAAATTTTCTTATGCTTTTGTGTGTGTGTGTGTGGGGGGGGGGGGGGTATACGAGCAGTGTATGCAGACCTTTCATGTTGACTTCTTTGGTTTTGCTATCTGTCAGCTGTAAGAAAAGTTATAAAAGAGACATTTAGTTTGGTTGACTTAGTTTCTCTTGTCTTGACATTCATTTCTCCTTTTCCATCATGTACACAGGTTGCAAAATTGGAAGAGGAGTTGGCAGCCAAGAACAAGGCATTCCGGGTCCTGGAGGAGCGTCTGCAATCACAGGAGAATTATGAGGAGATCAAGAGAGAGCTTGGGTAACTGGACTGCTTCAAGTTCATGGAATTTATTCGGAGTCACTGTGCTGGGGGTTAGGGGAGGTGTTGAAATAGCAGCTGAGGCGACTTGGAGTGTCAAACTCTCGATCAGAATTTTGGTTGGGTTGGTGGATGATCTGCTCCATTCACCACATCAGGATGATGTCAGGGATGAGGCAACAAGGATAAATCCAGCATGAGCTTTTGGCTTCTACCAATGAATCCATCTCGAAACCTGAGTACATGTATTATTAGTCCAGAATACCAGACCAGCTTGGTGAATCCTGGCTCTGTCAGTCCTTACATAGTCAGACTTTGTACAGGCCTATAACTGTGCCTCCATCTTTGAAATCTTGTTCGTGATGTTTAAAAAAAAACACCCAACAACAACAAAAAGCGTTTAACCACTGAAATACCTAGCCATCAACTCTGTTCTGCTTTGGAGCCTGACTCATTTGTTGGTCTTGATGAGAGCAGGATGCAAGGGAAGTAACTTGTCTTTGTGATGGCTGGCAAAACAGCGTGTAAGGGAAGTAACTTTATTGTGTGAAGTTGTCAGCAGTTGACATGTTGCCAGATTCTGATTGGCAGGTCATGGAGAGTAAGGGCCGCTGCTACACGTTACCAGGATTGGTACTTGCAGGGCTGGCAACGCTGGCAACCCTAATTAAATCGCTGGCTGCCAGCTGGCAAATCCCCCTTGCCGGTGCTGGCGCGGGAATAGAAAGCCGTTCTATTTTTCCTGGCAGCCAGCTAGCCACAGGCAGCCCGTACAGCCAACTGACCAATCACTGCCCAAACCTTGCAACGCCGCAGGCTGCGTGTGCCGCGGAACACTTGCCCGCCAGCAGGCAGCCGAGTACGGCAACATGCAGACTGGCAGTCGTGTAACCGTGCGCTTAAGACGGTGTGCCTGTGGGTTGCATGTTAATTATCCTGTACTGCACAGGACAAGTGAGTTATAAGGAGTCAGGGTTTGGTAACTAGACATCAGTGTGCAGGGTTTTTTGTCCTTGTTGTTTTGTTCATCAGTGCTGTTCTGATCTCTCTGTAAGAAATGTATGTGTGTGTGTGTGTGTATGTTCAGGGTGCTGAAATCGATCGAGTTTGCCGGAGCATATGAAGAAGACGAGGAGAAGGGCAAGTCAAGGTCGCTAGAGGTGCTGCTTCTGGAGAAGAACAAGGCGCTACAGAGTGAAAACACACAGCTCAAGGTCGCCAGCGCCGACTTCACAGGTAAGTCACCATGGGGTGTCATTAGATAGATAGTGGAAGAGTTCTCAGAATCCCAGATGAAGCAGGCAGTTGTGACCTTTCAGGTAGGTGATTTAAATCTTCTGTGGTGGGAACGATGGAAACATACCAGTCAGTGTGGACAAGACAGAGGCTACAAAGGTAGGTCAGGTGGCTCTAGAATGAAAAGAAGGTAGCTTAGCAAAATCCTCAGTTCTCGCAACTTCTAGGCACTTGAAATGTTGCTTTTCTGTCCTGTCGCAAGTGTGAAAATCACTGAAATTCAGAGATCACACCCAGATCTTGGTGCAAGGGAGAAAAAAATTGTAAACGTTTATCAGACATGGAGTTGTTTCTGCTCGAGGAGTGCGTTCATGTCTGTTTCAGTAGAATGTCCTACATTTTTTTTTTTTTTTTAAAGGCAATTCCTTGAATTGTCAGCATAACTTTGGTGCAGCTTTGGATGTTACTCTCTTGCGTTATATTGAACATTCATATGAAGGAGATGACTTTGCCTTGTTTTGATAGATCATCTTTCAGAGCTTCTGCCCGTCGCGCTAGCAGTAATTCTGAAAGTTCATCCGCCGCTGGCAATGGCCAGACATCATGGAACGCTTTTTTTTTTTTTAAAAAGCGGTCAATTTTCCGTGCGACAAATCTCGGTTTCGGCACAGAACCTTCCAGTCTCTCTAGACTTTATGCAGATTTTAGTTGACTTTTTCCTTAAGTTAGCGGGATTTTGATTTTATTTTGTGGGTGTGTGCTTGTGGTGTTAGAAGTGTGTGGTACACTGTGAGCTTCCTTGAAATGTGAATCCACAGGGCTCAGTGGGCCAGCTGACGTCTCCTGGCAAGAAAGGTGTAAAATGTCCATCATGGTAGAATTAAGACATTTCTTGTCAGCTGCTTGTAGAACCAGTCCCACAACCTTTCTAGGTCTTGCATGTAAGAGGACACGTACTGTGAAATGGAAGGGGGGGGGGGGGATGAAAACCTCAGCTACTGAAACAGCTACTGACTATGGAAGTGCTATCATTGTGGATGTGTTCCTGTGGTAAGAATAGTAGGACAGACAAATTTTTTATCTCACGAAGTCGCTCAGTTTCCTTTCCTTGGGATGTGGGTGGTTTGATGAGATCTTCACCTTGCATGTTTCTTGTCTGGATTAAAAAAGGAAAAAAAAACCTAATCAGCAGCTGCTGCTTTGTCTTATGCGAGGCATTGGGAGTTTCAGCATGAAAGAAACAAGACCAAAATTAAACAAAACCCTGCATGTTAGAATTGTCACATCTGTCAAAGCCAGAATGTGCTAGGCAAATCTGCTAATCAGATATCAGTAGGATATAACCAGAGGGTTTGAGTATTCATTTTGGGGGGAGGGGGGAAATTGGGGTTTTTTTTCATAAGAGATAGAGGTGATCCTTGCATGTTAGTTCTGCCTGCTGTCCTGACTGTATTTGCAAGTTCTGGGCCCAGAGCTAGGCTTCCTAATGACATCGTCCAGTCATGTACATTTTACACCTTTCTTCCAGGCCCTGCGTCAGCTGCGTCTGCTGAGCCCTCCTCGTCCGCGTCCCCTGAGGCCAACAGCAGTAACGGGGACGGAGCCACAAACGCCTTCGCACAAATCGTTGGCGAGGAGCTCGTGCAAAACTACCGGCCAGAGAGCTCATCTCAGTCGACGACACCGGCGACGTCGACTGTCAGGAGTCCACCAGAGACGCCCACCTCGCTCACCAATCACTTCCTTCCTCCAACGCCAACATCGTCTTCGGCTGCCGCGGCAGCTGCAGCGGCTGCCTCGGTCTCGGCAGGTGTTATAGATGCAAGGCATTTCCCCATGCCTCCGCCTTCACCATTTTACGGTTACCCTGGACTCGCAACACCGTTCCATCCTGCGTTCATGCCTGTCAATATGGTGAAATCTGAAATGAACAGTTCCGGCGGGCTGGACACAACTTACGTAGCGAAGAATGTGCGGGAGCTGTTGGCAGTGCACAATATAGGCCAGCGGCTCTTTGCCAAGCACGTTCTGGGACTATCACAGGGCACAGTCAGTGAACTGTTGTCCAAACCCAAATCATGGGACAAACTGACAGAGAAGGGTCGCGAGTCTTACCGCAAGATGCACGCCTGGGCCACAGATGATTCAAACATCCTGGCACTCAAGGCCATTTCTCCAAAGAAAGGTCAGTATCTTTGATTTTTTTTTTTTTTTTATGAGTATTTAAGCAGTATTAGGTGCTACTTTCTGTATCTAATATCAAAAAGAGGTTTGTTTGTAATCTTGATCGCCATGTAAAAGCATCACCTATCTTTCCCCCTTCAAACTTTTTTTTTTTTTGGGGGGGGGGGGGTACAGATCTGTAGATCTGACATGAGACATCATGTATCCTCCCCTTTTCCGACCACTGTTTTGAAAGAAAAACATCAGATCAGCATTCATTACAAAAAGCATAAGCATTTTTGGAGCCATTTATAGCTACTTTGTGTCTTTCAATGTTTTTTGTTATTTCTGTGGTTTGTTTATCATCAGTTAAAAGTGGTTCGTATCTGGCTGGCCTTGCAGGGTCACAGTCCCTAGTGGCTAACACCACTAAGGACGACACAGTAACAGAGGATCGTATCGCCAGTATCCTCAGCGAGGCTCAACAGGCCATGCAGGCCAAGAAAGTCGCTGAGCAGGTACAGTCATTGCAAAAAGACTTGACTCATTTATTTATCAGGATTTTAAACGTTTATTTATAGGTATTTATTTATTTTGTTTATTCATTCATCAGCACAAAGTGTGTTTTCAGGATGTAAATTTTGTACTTCAGGGATTTGAGTGAGATGCTGCAGGTTAAAAAATTACCAGCATACATATACCTCATTTATACACATGTTTGTGGATTGATTTCTATACAGACTGCTCAGAGTTTGCCAATGTTTACGGCTTTTTGGGGTTTTATTTTTTTTAAATGAAAACCCGCACCAGGAGAAAAGAACATATATATGTATTAGTAATTTAGGCAGCATGTGTTACGCCTTTTAATGTATCTTCTTATGTAAACTGGGGACCAATCATGACAGAACTTATAAGTATGGCACATTCGTTTCAGCAGCAAGTGGCCAGTGCTGTCGTGTCAAGCATCTACCAGATGGAAATGTCACGCATGGTGGCTGCCAACCCCCACCTGGCAGGCATCCCTCACCCCCAGCTCTCCCCAGCTCTGCCCAGCCACTCCCCACTCTCGCACATACAGAACCATCACCACCCACATCAGAACAGCTCCCGCAAGAAGCAGCGTGAACTCGAGCGAGACCCGGAGATGCAGCACAGTCGCAGCAGAAACGAGAGTGGCAGTGACGCAGGGGGAGAGAACTCACAGGACATGGTGACCCGCATCTATCGCCAGGAGCTGGAGAAACTGAAGAAGCAGGCGGACACGGCCGGGAATGTGGCAGCTAGTGCCATGTACCAGCAGGAGCTGGAGCGCCTCAACCAGCAGAAGCACTTCAAGCAGATGCAAGAGATGGCCTTTGCTGAGCGTGAAAGGCAGCAGCAGCAGCTCAACGGCCTCTCCATCAAAGCCGAGCCGCCAGACAGTACCTCGGACGACACAGCTTCGCAGACAATGTGTGGACCCATCGACCTCAGCAGCAAACCGCAGAGCTCCTCCACCCCTTCGTCCTCCTCCTCACCCACGGAAGCCACACCTAGCGACATGCGCCACGCCAGCAGTGCCTTCTACCTTGTGCGGCCTCGCATGAATGGACATGACAGTGGCGGGGAGAGTCCGCAGACCCCCACCCCTGAGACCCCTCTTGGTGCTGGAGCTGCATTGCCTGAGTCTCTCTCTCCCCTCCAGCGCATGCAGAACATCGCAAACTCCCTTACCTCGCGCCCACACATGGGCATGCCCAGCAACAAGCCGTTGCGTTCCGTTCTGCCTCCGATCACTCAGGAGCAGTTTGATCGTTTTGCCAACATCAACACAGAGGACCTTGTCAAGAAGGTGAAAGAAACTCTCAGCCAGTACTCCATTAGCCAGCGCCTGTTTGGCGAGAGTGTTCTTGGGCTGTCCCAGGGTTCTGTCAGCGACCTTTTGGCACGACCCAAACCCTGGCACATGCTGACCCAAAAAGGTCGTGAGCCGTTCATTCGCATGCAGATCTTCCTCAGCGACACAGAGGCGATCCCAAAGTTGGTGTCTACCCAGTACCGCATTCCTCACGAGAAACTCATGCGCAACAACTCTCGTCCAGAAGGAGGTGAGCCTCTCTTTGGTTTTTGTTCTTTCATTTTTGTATGTTTAGAAACCAGCACAAACCCTGGTGTCAGGTTTTTTGTTGTTGTTGTTGCTGTTTTTTTTGTTTTTTTTTTCCAAAACGCCCTCCCCTTGGTCAGAGCTCATTTGGCATAGACCTCCGAACTTTTGAAGTATTCTAACTCCTTTTTGATTTGTCACTTGAACTGTAGCTTTTCGTTTTTGGTCCCCCCACCTGGTTTGTTTGTTTGATTAGTTCAGTGTAGTAGTAGATGCACTTTTTGGTGGTGGAGATGGTATGAGGCTTCCGTGAGACACGAAAAAATCAGCTGTGGTACGTGCTTTTTAATTTTCCCCAAGTGTTAGATTCACACTAGCTTGTCAACAGCATTCAACAGGCAAGAAAACCACTTCGAACCTAAACGCTATTTTTTTCACATGTAAATTGTTCACCTCAGTATGAGCAGCTCCTAAGGTGGCAAAAAAGTGTCTTGAAGTAACTTTTGCATCAGTGAGCTCCAAAAGACTTTTGTAAGCTTGTAACGTTGCCATCAGATCCAAAGTTTGTGTTTACGAGTGACTGAAACCACCAAATGCTCAGTACCCTTGTGGTATGTTTATAACCTGTCAGTACATGCACGTTTTGGCAGTAGCATTTTTAGCAGTGACCACCCAGAGAGGGCTAGAAATTTGCACAGATGCCAGTGGTGTCCTGCTTTCGTCATCCTACGCAGCCCAGGTCGATAAGCAAATGAACTGGGATACTTTTTAACTTTTAACGAATGTATAGTGACTCTAAAAATAGGTGGATATTTTGGCTGCACTTCTGATTCAAAATCTACAATGAGTCATAAATACACCTAGCTTTTTTGGCCCTTCTTTCTTTTAAATCCAGCTTGTGATTTATTTGCAAGTGAAGGTTGTCACAAGCTTAAGTTGGCAACATACAGACAGAATTCCTACAGCTGGATACAGGCTGCTCGGATGCATCCAGTCAATCCGCTGTGTTAAAATTCACCAATGCAGGACAGTTGCAAATCCAGTCTTGTTGGGTATCACTGTATGTATATTGTTCCATAAATGTCTGAGTGAGTACTTGAGTAATGGATGGGTACCGGTACAGGTCATGGATCAAAATGTTATGTGGGGTCACCTGTTGAAAAATCTGGGCCCAGTACATGAGCTGTCACTGCTGCTGGAGTTCATGACCGTAAAATGCTGGCGAATGTGTCACCGTCAGATTTAGACTAGTTTGTGGTCGTGCACTGTCAAGAAAGAGCTAAATCAAAATTACACGAAACTGCATAAAGTTCACAGAACTGTGGTAAGCGTGAATACATGGTCAAAATTTAAAAGCAACCAAAATGTTTCATAATTACAGTTAAAATAAGTCAGTGGGTGGGAAGAATTTTTGTTTCTTTTTATCTGTCAAACTGCTGCACCAGTTTACTTGTAAAATGCACGCACAGCCTCCTTACTCATCAGATTTTCTTCTCTGTGTGTGTGTGGGAAAAAAAAGATAAATACATTTTTCAATGTTAAAAAACAGGCAGCAAAAAGAGCTGGCCAAGAAACCAGAAACAAGAATATTTTTTTCCTTTTTTAAATTTTGCCTTATGCCACATCTGCCATCAAAAAGTCATGTAGACGCAGATTTCCAACCTAAGTGTGGTGTTGTGGGATGGTGAATCAACACAGGCTTTGTGTGGGTAGTGAGAGGGGTTTAGCCACTGCTTGGGGTACACCTGCAATGAGCGCCTAGGCTGCCTAAAATGACCATCCCTGTGTTGTTTGTATGTTTGTGTATGTGTGGGCACCGCTTAGAGAAGATCAGTTTGCTAATTTGTGTCCCTTTAGTCCAGACTTCTTCATTACAACAGCAGCTTTTCTCACCTTTGAAGGCTGTAGGTGACAATGGAAATGGTCCACTATGATCTGGGGCAGTTCATTTTTCAATACACGCTATATGAAGTTTAGTATTAAGATGAAATCAGTCTGAGCCGTGACTGCCAGTGTTCAAAATGCAAAGCGACAGACAAACCAGAAGAGATTCATTGTGTCTTTGATCAGATGGTGGTTTAGTGGTCTGGAAATCAGCAGGGAAAGGGAGGGAGGGGGAATGCAGTGCCTGGCAGTAGAAAAAAAACAAAAACAAAACCATCAGGTGTACACTGTACTTCTAAATCCACTTAAAAGAGAGGGGATGAGGGCAGTTTGTTTTGTCTTTAGTTAGTTTTATCTAAGTCTTAACTCAGACTTGCCTGCCGTCTTGTCCTCCACTGTGTCTAGCTATAGCAAGACTAGCAAGCTAGCAGCTCCTCTCTAGTGGCCTTGCACATTCTAGGCGATGCGCTGTCCCTCTGTGTGTCTAGCATCCTCTTCCCTCTTTTGTTTCTGTAGACCCTGCCTGTGAGCAGGCGAGTAGCCAGGGTAGCTCTTTACCACCTTCACATCTACCACCACTTCCACCACCACCACCACCACCACCTCCTCCACCACCACCTTCTAGTCTTCCTCCTCATGCAACCCTTGCCTCACCGTCACCCGTGGGACCCCCACCGTCCTTGCTACCACCACCTCCGCCACTACCACCACCACCACCTCCACCACCACGATCTGACGGCCTGGCCGGCCCAGGCACACACCTCCCACACCCAGGCTTGCAACCACAGCCACCGAGCGCAGCTCAGAGACAGTGGGGATACTTTGCCTTCCCGTCCGCCATGCTTGAGGTTCTGGCCATGACCTCGGAGATCGAGACGCTGTCTCTTACCGCGAGGGTCAAGGACGTTCTCCAGTTCCACAACCTGGGGCAGAAGTTGTTTGGGGAGGCGGTGTTGGGTCTGTCGCAGGGCTCCGTCAGCGAGCTCCTTTCGAAACCGAAACCTTGGCACATGCTGTCCATCAAGGGGAGAGAACCGTTTATCAAAATGCACCTGTGGTTGAGCGACGCACAGAATGTAGAGCAGCTTAAGTACTACCAGAGTCAGATCAAAGGTAAGGCTCCGCCCGCCTGCCAGCTTGCCCGCTCACCCCCTGTCCCCCACACAATCGCATCGTATCGCCTTGCCTCGTTCGTATCGATCATCAAGCCTAGATGGGCTACCATTTAAAAGTTTCAATTACTCGGTGTCTCTCATCGTTCATGTTGTGTAACACCCACTTATAATAATAATTAATGATAATAACAATATCAATTACAAATCAAGCCAGACTGATCACTAATCAGGAGAGCAATCTATATAGCCTGCAAATTTACAACTAAAAAAAATAAAATAAAAAAATCATCAGCACTTGTACCCAGTGTATCAGATCATCAGATATATATTCGCATCAAGAACGTTGGGTAAGATGTATCCATGACACGTTGATTAATCACATAACGTATACCAGCATTATTTGACATTGAATTGGATGTGAAACAAGGAACTTATCAGTTATGAAACTGAATTTTAATTGCAAAATATTCTCGTGTGCTTCCTAGTATTGAAACTGATTAGGGTGTTTTTATGACATTGTGTTTAAATTATATCGAGACCTTGAGCGCTGCTGCTGTTGTATGTATTTTGTTATGCACATAGCTCAATTATAATCCATAATCCCAACGTACATGTGAAAAATATTAAGTACAGTATGACAAAACACTTCCAGTGACCACCATGAATGGGATAACATGTTTATTTTTTTTAAAAACACAAGTGGTTACCAAAAAAAAGGAACAGTTAATCACAGTTGAGTTTTTGAAAAATTAATAACCTGGCTTCAAAAATGCATTCAGACCTCATCCACAAATGCAATTCTAGTACAATGATTAGACTAACATGTGATTGTAACAAATCAGGAGGAAAGAGAGTAGCCGAGGCAAGCACTGTTCACCCAAATCCATATCATCTCGGGGAAGGCGAGAAAATCTTGCTGTGCATGCTCGTGCCATTCGGAGTCTGCCTGGGGGTAACATCAGCGTGCGTGTGCAAGCCTTGTAACCAGCTGAGCGCTGCTGAGTCTTGTAACCACTGCTGAAACTTGTGTAACCTCTGCTGAATGGTGTAACCATCACGGTGCCGCTGAACCAGCTGCTGACCACCGCTGCTTACGCCGCTCGCTAACGCCCACTTAAAGCTGCTTATGTTTATTTTTGCGTGCTGTGCTGCTTTTTTTCTGGGAATTCAATACCTGAGTTGATTCTCCAAGTGTTGTCTGTGGATCCAAATGTGGGACTTTTCATGGTCAACGTGACACGACATGGATGGTTCTGTCTCATTGTCAGCAGCACGACCACCTCATTTTCAGCATCACCATCACGTTGAGACCACTGGCATATTCACCCTCATGTAGCACCAAATGTAATCAACTGATTGACCCCGCTGTAATATAAGAACATGAGTTACCTGAAGACCTGAGTTACAACGGCTGTCGGTTACAAGACATGGACGGATACTTTCCTTCTTCGGCTTCCCAAGAGGATACTTTTTTCCCCTTAAAAAAAAATTAGAGCTGACAGATGGAGCTTGAGGCTGTCTCAGTTCTGTAGCCTACTTCTCCCATTTCTCCTCTTAGAAGATTTCTTTTGGAGTCTGTCCTGGAGGTCATAGGCTTCGCCCAGTGATTGTCCTCCTGATCTATGTGAAGTCCGTATCATACACGAACTGTGGTTGATATGGGGACTCTCACCATGTGTCTTTCACTTCTTTGCTACATTTTCTGTCCTGCCTCCCTTTCTTGTAAAGTTTGATCATCAATCTCTTGTTTATGCACGAAAGGGTCTGCAACTTTCACCCAGTAATCTTTTTGCATTTTTTTTTTTTTAATTCAGTTTTCCTTCTTTTCATTCAGCGGGGAGCAAGTATGGGGTGGTCTTGGGAAATGTGTTAGGAAATCATTGTGAACATCAGTTACTGGACATCTTTCACAGTATCAGTTACTTCTTGGAGTATTCCTCCAGGTGCTTGTTCCTCTCATCCAAGTCTCTTCTCCACAAGCTTGTAGTGTGCTTTGCTGCTTCATAGCTCGTTTGCTTACACTGTGTATCTGTGCCACTAATATTTGCTGGCCTGCATGAAATGTGATGTATCTAACTCAGCTCATGTATTTGCCCCATACTAATGATGTATTGTTCTGCCTTTAATTTCTGTTCTTCTTGTTTTTTTCAACATACAGTCTCACTGGAACACAGTCTAGGTATCTGATCGCAGTAATTACTATGCATACTCTTTTCAGTCATGTTTTTTATGTAGTGGTTTATGGACTATTTATTTCTTTCTCATTTGTGCAGTTTCCATCTTTATTAGGTGATTGTTTTCTGTGGAAACTTTTTTTATAGTCTTTTTCCTTTTCTTTTCTATTTTTTTTTTATTTTCGTAATTTTAAGTTGTTGATTTTCTGTCACTGAGCAGGTTTTGTTCATGTTGATAGCCTTACATTTACACTTTGTTATGGTTTGATTGGAATGCTGTCATTTTTAAAATTATTTTTACTTTGCTTTAGTATTTCTCATGAAAAATAATTATAGCGCTCAGGATTAAATTCCTCAGTTATGGTGGAGAATTGAATTGAATGTTGGGAGATGAATTGTATATTTTCCAGACTGATTCATTTATGTATATGCTTGCTTTTTTTTTTTTTTTTTTTTTTTTAACTAGTACTTGTTTATTTTTTTGTAAGGAATAGATGGGATTAAGAAAGTCATTCAGTATGGGGGGGGGGGGGGGATAGCTGTAAGGTCTCAGAAAGGTGTTTTTGCCTCTGCTCTCCAGTCTTTCTAAGCATGCTTCTTCTATATATGTTCTATGTTCGTGCCAGCATGCTGGTTTGTTTTTTGGAATTTTCATGATTGTGTTGTTTTAAAAGTCTGTATTATAACATATAGTTTGGAGGGAAGTTATTCAGAGATTGAACTTACATGTACTAAAAAAAAAAAAAAATCATGTTGTCATGGGCCATGTGAATCACATTTTGTCTTTTTGTTCACAGCACACCGCCGACGGAAGGGAAGCTCAGATGAGAGAGGGTTTGACTCGCCAACCCAGCCAAAGAGACCCCGTGTCTTCTTCACCGAGGAGCAGAAAGAGGCATTGCGAGCTGCATACAATCAGGACCCTTACCCCAATCAGTCGACGATCGAGAGCCTGGCCTCAGAGCTGGGGGTCGGGGTGAAAACGGTCATAAACTGGTTCCACAACCATCGCATGCGTGCCAAGCAGCAGCACCACTCTGGCGCCACCAGTGATGGCAGCAGCGACCAAGGGAACACGGCCGTCAAGTCCGAGCCTGGCGACGAGAACTCAAACCACAGCGACATATCTAACATGTCAGGAGACACCATGTGCCGGGACGCAGTGACGGCAGCAACTGCAGCGGCTTTGAGGCAGACGGAAACAAATCAGTGGATGTTCCCGCAGTTTGAACCCGTGGCCTTGCTGCAGAGGAAGTTGTCAGAGGAGGGCGGTACCGACTGGGACACGAAAGAGGGCCGGAGCTCCCCTGATGATAGGTTGGATGAGCCTGATGGCTCTGTGGGTGGTGGGAAAGCCGGGTCGGAACCCAGTGCCTCCACATCCACCTCTGGGGAGAGTGCTGGGGGCCCGGTGCCTCCTGCCCCAGTTCCCACATCCGGGGTCAACAAGCGCAAACGATCCAACCCCCAGCGCGTCTACGAGGGCACGCAGCTGGATCGCACCCACACCGCCAGCAAAGTGCCATCCTCTGTGGAAGAGGGAAGCAGTGAGGCTGTACCGGCCAGCACAGCTGACGACACTCAGGAGCCCAGTACCAGTAGTCCGAAAATGCCTGCTGCTAACTCTCCAAGCGAGGAGAAACGGGATTCTGGAGAGGACACTGCCGGCAAGGCCGAGGAAAGCTCTGACATCAGAACAGAGCGTGAGGAGCGTGTGAAAAAGCTGCAGCAAGGACTGCGAGCCTCACCCTCGGGCTGGGAAGAGGGAGATGATTCTCAAGGATCAGAACACAACAGCATCGAAAAACTGCAACGACACACTGAAACTAGTTCCAACGATGGGGACTGGGAGTTTTGATCAGTCGAGACAAGTCCTCCCAGGGCAAAAAAAAAAAAGAAAAAGAAAAAAAAGACATCTTATATCAGGGCATATTGGAAAGCGCAGAAAGCTTTTTTGTGATCAGCTTTCTCACGTCTTGTTCCTCCCCCTCCTTTTGCTTTTGGTGTTTGGTGACTGTTGTTGCTGTCATTTGTTGTGGAGAAAATTCTCATTGACTCACAAAACACTTGAGGGTAAATATTTTCTATTTTTGTACCTATCACAGCAAAGTGAATTATTTTTATCTTTCCATACTCTTTACTGATGATTGGAGCATGACTTGACCGCCTTCTTCTTCTTCTCCTTCATTGACTGCCACCAGTGAGAACGTCTTCTCACTTTGCACATTGCCTCTTCTGGGCTCTTGTGAACCTCATGAAGAGGTGGTGTGAGGTGCGTCGCCATAGACCGCCTGTTTGTTGCCCTTTTTTTTTCTTTTTTTTTTTAAATCTTTGGATGTTGCTCTTTCCTGTTCACTGTTGTAGCCTGCATGAACTGCTAGACAGTTTAGGTGTTGTGGTAGCTGTTGACAGTGAACTAGTGTTTTGGATTTTGTACTTGGACCCCATTCCTGTCTTTGGAACTGACCGCCTGAGATGTGTTCATCCGTGTATACCAAAACAAGTGCATGGGCTTCGCAGAAGTGTTTTTCTGTGTGCATGAAGATGCCTTCTTTGTCTGCCTTGAACTGCATGCAGATCTGTGAATGTGACAAAAGAAAAAAAAAAGATACTGTGAGGTAGATAAACGGATTGATGTAAAGCAAGGGGCAAAAAGTTCATGGCATGCCCATCTGTGATCTCATCACATGAGGAGAAGCATTTGTGTGCAGAATGTGAGTCATGGAACAAGGCATGGACAGGCCCTATCATCAAGAACAGTGAGAGGAAAAAAAAATGACGTCACTTTGACTGGTGCAGCTGTTGTGCAAGTGTGTCCTGCATTTATGGAGGCATGTGTTTACAACTCAGGTGTGCCACTGGCAGTCCAAACACTAGCTTGCACCCACCCAACTCCCTAAATCTCCCCCACCCCCACCCCCCGGCTTTTCCCAGTTTATATTTACCCTGGTGTAAAATGTATTTGTTTTTTTAACAGTGCTCAACTTTGAGCAGCCCTTTTTTTTTTTTGTGGACCTTTCTGTGAAGGATCCTATGTTCACATCTTATTCTTGTAGTGGAATGGTAGACAGGCATGCATTTCTTCTGCACATCCCTTCTGTTCCATTTAGCTGGTAATTATGCACTCACAGACTCGTAGAGTAGTGCAATCGGATCTTTGCCTATGCATTATGGAGGCGTTCTGGTTCCATCACACCTGTTGCATGAGAATGGCACTCATTGAATTTACTGTATGTATTCTCTTTATCTCTATGCCGACATATACCTTGGGCAGCTAAGCAGCTGGTACTCAAAAATGTTTCTGTTGTCTTCATTATGCACATCGATTTGAATCAGCCAAGCCCACACTACTCGGCGTCTTTTTTCTTCCAGCCAAAGTTTGTTTGTTCGTTTTTAATCTGTGGAGAAATGTACATAAGGCTGCACTTTGCTTTTGTGTGTATGTGTTTTTTATATACTTCTCCAAGCAGTGATGTTGTGGCAAAGTAAGACTGTGAGGTTGTGTCATGATTTTGTGGGGGTGTGTTTGTTTTTGCTGCACTTGCAAAACCTACCACCCCCCCCCCTTATTTTTTTCTTCCCCCTCCCCCCAGCCTCCCCAGCTTATTGTGGGGGGGGGGGGGGGGGTCGCAAAATGGACAGTTCAGAAGCCAGCAAATGCTGGTGCTTCGATTTATGGACACAAAGCAGTCAACATTCCTCTCTACCTCACTTCAAGCTTGTGTTAAAAGAAAAAAAATGAGCATCATCAAAAACCATAGTCGCAGTGGCATAATTGTGGAAGTTTCTTTCCGCAGATATCGACAAAGTGTGTGTTTGCTTTTTTGTTGTTGTTTGTTTGGTGGTTTTTTTTTGTTTTTTTTTTGGGGGGGGGGGGTGATTATTTTTCTTCTCTGCCGTTGACAGTCCTGTTGGAAAAATTAGAGCCCTTTCATGATTAATTCTCCTTGTCCTCAAATATACATGTATTAAATGGTAATTGATATGCATCGCTTGGTTCACATGACACAGGGTATAGTGCACATATGCCTGGCAATGGCAGACGGAAAAAAAATCAATGCTTGCTCATTGTATGACCGTCTCTTATCACTGCATGTGCTTTTTGTTAATGGAATGCACCAGGATTATTTTACCACTGCCAGATGCAAAACTGGTTTCGCATGTTTTGAAATGTGTTAATGGTTAGACTTTCCTTTGCTGAATCACTGAATACCCAGCCAATTTACTGCCTTTTAATGTGTATGTACACTCATGTGTACATGTACACTGGGTTTTTTTTTTAGTGGGTAGAGGGGGGGGGGGGGGGGCAGCCAGATACCAAAGACTATGGTACTACCGAGTACCATAGTCTTAGCTGTTACACTACTTTTTACTGTTTTTCTGTTGGTGGGTTTTGTTTGTTATGTTTTGTTTGTTTTTTGGCTATCCCGCCTTTACTGAAGCCTCATATTACTGTAATGACCTAGTGGCAGATTTTTCAAATATTTGTACATACATATATTGTAGTTTAGGCAAGAAATCAAAATGGCAGGATGGAGTCACAGTGTGAAACAAAGAACTGCATTTGAAGATTTCGTGAAAATCTCAAATGTTTTTACCAAAGCTTGATGGTGAATACTACAAGTGAGATAAAGTCGTTTTTTGTTTGTTTTTGTTTTAAATGGGCAAGTGTGTATGCCAGTACAGTTATTCATCACATTCATCAGTTCGGCCAGTGAGTTCAGAGGTTGTTACAATACATTCAACAGTTGGATTTATTTCAAATTTTAGGCAGTGTTTAGCCGTCACTATTATCTAGGAGTAGGAAGCAAGATATTTCCACTAACACTGCAAGATGTATTTAAAGGCGGAGAATAATGCCTATCAGTCTTTGTGTGTGCGAGAGGTGGTTGTGCGAGTGCAATTTAAAAGGCATTTCTAATGTTTACTACACCTTATTATGCAATAAGCCTGTCAACAAGTAAGCGAGGAATCTGGCTCTAAACTTCAATGTGTTCATTAATTTTTACCTTCAAGACAAGTGTTCAACCCAGTAGCTGCTTTATTACATGTGTATTTCGCCGTGCAATGTGTGTTTAACAGGTGTGTGCGCCTGTGCTGCCAGTTTTATCTAATCAGCACCAGCTTTCTCATGTTACTGTTACGTTACATTACAGGCCATAGGACAACCTTTTGTCTTTTGGGTTTTTTTTTTTTAAATCTCGCTGCAATAACTATCATGCTTTTGAGTATATCCCCAGTAGATGTACATGTGGATTTTTTTTCCCATTTGTCGGCAAGGCTTTACACTTTGTTTAGTATCATGAAACATGATCACAGCTGCATGGATTTTTTGTCTTTGATGTTGATTGCAATGATAGGGCTCTGGTGCTACAGTACTGTATAGTAAGTGTGACGACATGCGTTACTTAAAGTACTGTGCGGTTATTTAGTATTTTTTTTGTGTGTGTGTCTTCAGTGCGTCCATTGTGAAAACTGGACAGAGTTACAAGGGTTATTGATAGACAGTGTAGACAGGACGGGACAAACAAACACACCAGTCTTTTATTTGAGAGGGAAAATTCTGCTGCGTTTTTGAGGGTCAATGCAAGTGGAACATTATTGATATTAGGGAAGTTTGTGGTCTGTGCAAGTATATCAGCTTGTAATCAAATTCAAGGTATCTTGCGGCCTGAAAAAAGGTTGTTGACCAAAACGGAGTAAGTCAGCGGTCAGTATAATGGTCTCCCTCACGGTTATCATGCTTTGCCAGTCATTCATTCGATAGCCAGCATAATAGCTGCTGGGAAATCCGAACAGCAAAAATGCAATGAAGGTTAAAGTCTTTGATAAAAGTAGAGGTTTTATTGTAATAGTGTTCATTTTACTCAAAACAGATTTTGTTCAAAGAAAACCTTTTTGTGTTCATTTCTTTGGAAGTTAAAACTGCAATGGAAAAATGTGCAATAGATACTACGAATTTCCTCCTTCCTTTTTCAAAAGTGTTAGAGGGTGAATTTAATACTACTAGGTATAGTCAGACATGTCATCAAGTGATCTCTCTTATGTCATAACTGTTGCTTCTGTACCGATTACCAAAACTATTACAAAGTTCTTTGTTGCATTTTCAGTGCCTACTCTTTAAGCCCACTGCCTTGTAGAAAACAAGCCCACCCTGGATGCGGCTTGACCGAGCAAATAGTATTCTATAGAAAATCTTAAAGGAGTTTTCTTGAATTTAATTTTAGTACCGGTAGTAAGTATTGTTAAAGAATAGTTTGTATCAGTGGTTTGGTTGATTTTGGATCTATCTCGTTTTCTCATGGAGAAGTTTAGTTATGCAAAAGAAGAAGACGATAGAGCATGGACAACAGGGTACATCTGTGGGAATACCTGTGATTCAGATCTTCCAGGCAAAATAATTTCTACATAGCTCCACAAAGTCCAAAAGGTTTACCACTAAAACATATTTAATAGCAAAGTAGCTGTTCTGGAAATTTTTATGCACGTGTATGAAAATCAAGAAAGCTCCTTTATGATGTAGTTTTGTACATAGCGAATAGTATGTAGTCGTAGCCGTTACATGTATAACCTTAGCTACAGCACAGAACCAAAGTTTGACCATCTGTACTTAATACACAGAACAGGTGTAATTACCAAATTGTCTATGTACAGTAAAAAAAAAATAAAAAAAATATTGGTAGCTCTGTGTCTTTTCATATGTCTAGCATGCATTGTTTTGAAATTGTTTTTGTACACAGGTCAAGTAGTCTAGTTTGCCATTTCTAATCAGATTTTTGTACCGTATACTTTCACCTAAACTGTACCAGATTGCCAAATCTAGAAAGTAGTGTCTCATGAAAAATCGTCAGAAACAAGTACATTCACTGGAAAATAACATAAAACAGATCTCATGTGAATTGTGTTAACTATTCCACAGGCTTTGTATCTCCACGTAACTGTAAATGGAATGTGTGATCTTGAGTGTGTGGATGTTCCTGAGCGTTCTGATAAGTGAAATTTTAAAACCTGAATACCTTTGTGAAGGGGAAAAGACAGCCCAACTGAGTTCGGATCACGTTAATAATCAGTCTTGACATTAATCTATGACCGTGAAACCTAATGATTTAACCGTACACAAGACACATTTGTCTTTGAGTTAAAAATTCATCCATAATGCTTAGGCTTTCCCGTTTGTTGTATACATTGTAATGCATTTTTTTTTTCAAAGAGGGCTTCTAGCAGAGGTTCCCTTGTTTTTGTTTTCAGACGAAAAATGTAAGGAACTTGTTGTGGTTTGATGTGGCTTTAATCTCAGAAGTTTAAGGGATGCGTAAGTGGGGAGGAAGTGCCTTAGCATTGCACACCGTTTTTTATTGGCCTGTGTGAATGTTGAAGTTGTGCATTTGCTCACTTTTTTTGTACATTTTCCTCAGTAAGAATCGGTGTTTGTGTGTTTAATCGATTCAAAGATGCTTACAGTGTACATGTATGTAATGTGTAATTATCTTCCATACCAGGATCTCTCTCTCTCTCTCTCTCTCTCTCTCTCTCTCTGGCGTACATACATGTGTACAAAGATACAGGTCAGCCCAGTGTATATCCTAGCATGTTACACGGAAGAAACCGTAAAATCAGTATATACTTTCACGAGAGTTTTTCTTCCATTACACTGTAGCCATTTACCCTCCATAACATGTCGGGAAAGTGCCTTGCAGAAAAGTTGATAAACACTTGAGTACTGATCTGACTCGTAAAAAACAATAACCCCAGAAGACAAAAATAACAACAAAAACTTGCAAGCAAAAGCTAAGCCAAAATGTATATCTCTTGTCAGAGACCCTCCCTCTTTTCCTACTAGGTGATCAGATTTTCGTAGGGTTTTGAATTTACACCGTGTGATCCCCTCCCAAAAAAACGAGAGCTAGGTAAACAGTGAACTTTTCTTGGTGCTTTTACAGTGGTTTATCTTTTATGTGATTACTAGTTCAGGAGACGCTGCAAGTGAGGAATGCAATTACAATTGACAACAAGCTATGCTCAGTTCAGTATTTTGCAAGGATGCAACCAAAGTTTACTTAGCGGCAGGTCTTGGTACCATAAGCTTTAGAATCAGGTCATTTCTATCAGTTTTCATTTCATGCTCATGATTTGTATGCCATGCTATTTGATGAGGGTTTGCGTCGGCACCAACCTTGAAATGTTTGTAAGGCTTTGTCAAGTGTTCGAAATGTGAAGAGAAACATTTATTGACCTGGTGGCTAGGGTCGTGTGAAATGATCTTTGGCTCTTTCAGTGTAAGTTGCTGTTTTCTTGTCGTTTTTTTTTTTTTTTTTTTTTAAAACTCTTTCCAATATTTTCTTTTACTTGGAGTCTAGGTGTATCTTGATATACCTTGTGTAATTAAGTACTCTCTCTTTCTATGTATGCACGCTCTGAGTGTACTTGATCTTTCTTGTTCTGAGTGTTTGTATGTTTGTACAGTAATTCCACAGCTCTTTGTGACCAGGATCTGCCCACACTATAACCAAAGAATTTTTATATATTTTTATATAACAACAGCAACAATCATGTGCTTTAATTCAACTACCGTAGCTTACACTTTTGCCATTGGTTTTTGTCCACTGCCTAATTGTAATGAATTCGCTTTGGGTGTCATAATGCTTACATTATGTTTCCACAGAAACTTACTGGCATTTTTTTTTCCTCGTTTGTTTGTTTATTCATCATTGTATTCACAGCAAGCAGGAGTGTGTTCAGATGTTTTTGAAGACAGTCTATGTACAGATTTTTAATTTTTTTTTTTTTGCTCTTATGTAACTGTTTTGTTTAAAATCTCGGTACTCTTTGTTTCATGTTTGATGGGGTGTCGTGATGTTGAACGAGGACATTAGTTCTTGATGGACCTCTCTGGTGTGTTACACATGGAATTATATGAAAAAAAAGAGTTGATGAAATTTTTGGCTATTTTTTAGGGATGATGGAATGTTTGCAGACCTCTTGAATTGATCATCGAAGCAGCGTTTTTTGTCCATTCCTTTCACAGCTGCTTTGTTTTAGCATGTGAAAAATATGCAAGAACAGTAGTTAAACACACACACACACACACACACACACACACACACACACACACACATTATGACCACATTTTTGTTTTTCAAGAAAGAAGTAACCGAGATCATCCAAACAACCCCTTATTTCGCGGTTTTAAAACCCTTGAAGAAGTAATAGTATGTACAGATGACAATCCAGTTACTCAAGTGAATAGGTGCCTCTCGCGTAAATACTGTATGTATGATGAACAGATTTGCTGTCTGGCATTTCTCTCGCTTATTGGTTTTCTTTTTTTTTCCCTCTCTCTTTCTCTCTCCTTTTGTCTTCTCTTTTTCCTACGCTTTTGCACCAGCGTTAGTGGAAGGCAAGGAATTTTTAAGCATGCATCTCTAACGATTGTGCATTTATATGATATTTCAGAAAGAACTATGTACACGCCGTATCTAGTCCTCGACTGTTAAAAAAAGTGCATTTATAACTTTTTCATAGGTGCTTCACATATGTTAATAAATATATATGCAAGACGAATCTTCGCTGTTGCGTTGTTGACTCTGTGTGTGTGTGTGTGTGTGTGTGTGTGTGTGTGTGTGTGTGTTAGGCTTACCTTTCCAAAGCTGCACCAGAAGTTGATAAAAACTTTTTTTTTTTTTTTTTTTTAAAGATGAGTAGAAGACTTGACAGAATCTGACAACTACTCAGCTCACCGTAGATAGATGATCTTTCTGCGTCACAAACCAATTTTGTCGGAGAATATAGAGCTAACCATATTTTGCGCACGCTGCTAACGGATACTATAAACATTTGGTAACAACAGAGATGTATGTCTGTGGTGACATAATTATGCCAACAGGGTCGTTTTCAAATGTCGGTGCTTTTACTTTAGTCTGGTGTCTAAAGAATAGAAGAGCGGAAATAGAAACTACTACAAAGACGAGACAGTCATCGTTTACGAAGAGCAATCAATTATTCGATTATTCAAAGCTCCCAGAAAAATGTACTTCTCACCATGGAAGTGAAAATTCAAACATGGCGGCGTTAAGTTGGCGATTGACGTGAAACTGACACGCTTTTTCACCCAATCGGCCGTCACCCACTGCAGAAGGCGGTAATACTGGGTTTGCTGCACCACCCTCTAGTGAAGTTTAGAAGCAACAACGAACTGCGTTTCCTTTTGTCCCCTTCCGATACTATGGCCATATGTAGCTCGGACTTTGTGGTCTACCAACGAAAGATGCAACAGTTGTGATGGTAAAACTATTCTCATGATTATATTTATTTCGTTCCGCTCGCAAAACTCTCACGAGATGAAGTGAAACGAGAACTGGATGAATTCGTTAGTGCTTTTAACGCCCACTTCTATAGAGAAACTTTCGTAGTTTGTCTCGTCGAAGCTGGAAGGTACGTAGCCACCTCAAACAAGGTAAGTGATGTTACGAGTATCTGACGTATCACGAATATGAACACTGCCAAGTGTCCTGCAAGTGCTTCGACTTTTGAATCAGTCGCTGGTTATCATTTCTTTTAGCAGGTAACCGACGCGATCTGTTGATTTAAAGTTTTCTAAATGAATAAATTGTGATTGTGTGTTGTGTTTGCGAGTGTGTGTGATTGCTCAAGCTTTTGTGCACCAGCATTTATTTATTTATTTTATTATATCTATTATATTTATATTTATTTTATCGCGCTTTATTTATTTCTCTATTAATTAATTTATTTATTTATTTATTTAGACGAGCAAGTCGTATTCCAGCATTTTACGAGAAATTAATAAATTATCTTAAACATCGTTTGAAGGAGAACAGCTTTGTTAAAAATAAAAAAAAAATAAAATAAAAAAAACGCAAAAGAGACAGCTAAGGCATGATGTGTTTTTTGTTGGTTTTTTTTTTTGTTTTTTACCTTCACCTCTTTGCTGTCATGCGTTAAAACCGTGCTTGAATAAAAAATATCGCCTGCATGTTGTCACATCATTTACAGAACAACTGAAGAAACTGCAGCGAGAGTACGGAGAGGCTGTTGCCACGGTAGCCGAGCAGAAGGCGCTCATCAGCCAGCTCGAGGATGACCTCCGCAACGTCAACGCCCTGTCCTCCATGTTCCGAGGCGACGCTGAGGTCAGTAGTCGGATCTTAGTGGTGAAATCCACATGCACTACGCTCCGTTTCTCTCGTCTGTACAAGGAGAGCAGATAATTTGTTGTGCACGCTTGTGGAAAGATCAAATTGCTTGAATCGTTCTACGAACACAATACCGAAGGTCAGTTGACAGAGAAAGAAGCCACAGGCACACGCTTCGTTTCTCTCGTCTCTGCTGAGCCGTAGTTCATAGAGAAGGGAAGTGTGCCTTCGCAAGAAGGGCAGGTGGTTCGTTGCGCGCGTCTGTGGAAAGATCAAATCGTTTGAATGGTGAAAGATCACACTGTCGAAGGTTGATCTAACTTTGAGAAGTTTCAACCCACACTCTGATTAAATATAAATAAACATAAAAACAACTTGACAATCAATCATTGCACGTGAGTTAACAGACAAGTGACTAACACGGGCACACCATCATTTCTAGAAGATATGTCAACGTAAGAGGGGCTACTGCTACCATTTTAATGCTCACAGATCGGGCTGAGCTGTGTTCGGGTGTCTACCATTACACCACTTAGACACCCGGCCTGCACCATGACAGCGGCGTCTGTAATGCTGGCACTGAGCCAAGAGAAGAGTACTCGATGATGCGGCGAGCACACTGAGCGCTCCAGTAGCGTAACAACGGTCGTAGGATTTGAATGTTCGACCGCTCGCGCAAAGTATAAACAACATGGCATTAAGAGATGTACTAACATCAATATAGAGTATTTGGAGCGTACACTGACGGGCACTCACGAGCAAAACGTACGTTGGCTTATCTAAGATGGACTTAGCCCGTTTAAGGCAGAATGACCTTCCTGTTTTGACAGGTAACAAGGATAAATTTTTCAGTAATTTTTGTCGTTTGTTTTTTTCCTCCCAATGGCAGATATGGCCACGAGTAAGAGAAGACTATCGAAAGAAGTGGTCACACGTTTGCACTGGCGGTTGCTTCCCTTGCTGGCATGCGATTGTATTTTTTACTTGAGTTACTGACTGGGTTGTTTAAATGGGTTCTTGCTTTTCACATTGGCTTGTTGCAATATTTGTTTCTTTTACACGTCTTTCAAATATGTGTGCAGTTGAATTCATGTAAAATAATAAGAGACTGTTTTTGTTTTCGTTGGGGGACGGGGGGAGGGGGGGGGGACAATTTTACAATAAACTATAAGAATTGTTTGCCTGCTTGGAGCCTCCGTTTTTGAATGCTGGTTGTGTTTGGGTGGATTTTAACGGTTGGACATAAAGCAACGAACAACATTCTACCCCCCCCCCCCCCCCGCCCACGGGAGGCTGTAGATTCCATACCAGCAAAGGGAGGCTGTAGATTCCATACCTTTTCTTCTCATGTCAGAATATCACAACTAGTATCGTTCATATTTGCACTCATTCAACCTGCAACGGTGGGAAGCAGGCTTATGTATGTCTATATTAAAGTTCCGTTCCACTCGAAATCAGATAAATCAATTTCTTTCCTACACAAGCACCAGGTTCGCTTCGCATAGTGATAATGACAGTAATCATACGATGATGATGATGATGATGATGATCAATAGCCGGTTTTCTGATTGGTTTTTACAAACATAGCCATCGGAAGACGTGACTCTGAGGAGGTTATCCATTTAGTTATCGGTGTGTGTGTGTGTGTGTGTGTGTCTGTGTGTGGGTGTCTGTGTCTGTGTGTGTCTGTGTCTGTGTGTGTTTTCAGGGTGAACCAGGACCAACTGACCCGGGGACGGAAGTCGTGGCTGACATCGTGCGGGACGTGATGCCTCCAGGTCAGTCATCAGTCATCGCCATCAGCATCGTCGTCATCATCCATGTCTTCTTCATCAGTTTCATTTCTTATTTGTCATCAGCATCGTTGTCAATCGTCTCTATTGTCCTCGTCATTATCCACATTCTTTACTTTCACTACTGTCACTATGATTCTCTTATGCGTGTCATTTCCACACCCTGAACGTTCTTTTAGATATTTAAGCAACCTTGTGCTTCGTACAACCACATGCACGTATTCCTTCTTTAGATTATGATTGTCCCTTTTCCGCCAATGCCCTTTCTCTCCGTTTTCTGTAGAATTCGATCACAGATATAAATCTTGAACTTCGCAGTTCTCTCCCCTGCATCGTCCAACGTTCGGTGAAATTACACACTTCTCTCCCCTGCAGCGCCCAAAGCCTCTCTCTCTCTCTCTCTCTCTCTCTCTCGTTGTTTTTTCTCCGTCTGTTTCTTTGTTTGTTCTTAATTTGTCGTACAGTATTTTGCTTTGTTTTGCGTTTTGTTTTGTTGTGTTTGACTGCCTGATGTTTTGTTCTTACAATATTCTTCACTGAACTGTTACCTCTCAAATATTCAGTCTTTCACTGACCACCTATGTTAAATTTTTAAGTCTTGAAAGAAGTTTCTCATTTAGACCTGATAGATTTTTAATATTTATTTACATCTTGTTTTAACGCGGGAATTTTATGTTTTATAGGACCTGGCAGGAAGGGACTTCCATGAGCCGCGAATTAGCCTTTGTTGCTTGCGCGGCGTTAAGCCCTAAATAACTAACTAACTTCACTGAACTGTTTCTGTCTGTCCCTAAGAATTATCCTCCTATCAGACAGTGTGTTTCCTCTTATGGAGCACTTAAAATGATTCCAAAACGCACCAAATTGCACAGATTGTAGTCTAATTCTAAAAATTTGCTTCCTACTCTGAAGCATTAAAATACACCAAAAGTACCAAACTGCACAGATTTTAGTCTGATTCTAAAAATTTGTTTCCTACTGTGAAGCATTAAAATACACCAAAAGCACCAAACTGCACAGATTGTAGTCTAATTCTAAAAATTTGTTTCCTACTCTGAAGCATTAAAATACACCAAAAGCACCAAATTGCACAGAATGTAGTCTAATTCTAAAAATCTGTTTCCTACTCTGAAGCATTAAAATACACCAAAAGCACCAAATTGCACAGATTCTAGTCAAATTCTAAAAATCTGTTTCCTACTGTGAAGCATTAAAATACACCAAAAGCACCAAATTGCACAGATTCTAGTCAAATTCTAAAAATCTGTTTCCTACTGTGAAGCATTAAAATACACCAAAAGCACCAAATTGCACAGATTCTAGTCTAATTCTAAAAATCTGTTTCCTACTGTGAAGCATTAAAATACACCAAAAGCATCAAATTGCACCGATTTTAGTCTAATTTTTTTTAAAAATCAAATCCTGGGAGCATGCCCCCGGACACGTGCTCGTGGTTTTGCCACTTCCTCACTAAATGCTACACATTTTTTTCTCTCCTTTTGGATCATGGACGATTTTCAGCCCTCCAAAATATACTGTCGTTGTCGATGTTGCAGTGTACAGCGGCGACAGCAGCAGCAGCAGCAAGTCGGCGGCGGATTCCCTGTTACCTATAGTTCAGAGCCAGCGTGAGCGCTACAGGCTGCGGGCACAAGAACTGGAGGCTGTAAGTAATAATGATAATGAATAGTACTTGTGTAGCGCTTAATCTCACAGGAAAGCAACTCCTAGCGCTACGCACACGCACGCACACACACACACACACACACACACACACACACACACACACACACACACACACACACACACACACACACACACACATGGGACTCGAACAATGTGAATTGTGACTAACAATGACTACAAGTTTTTCACAAAGTCACGTGTTTTCTGGAACCGCAATTAAGAACGCCTTCCCCCACCTCTCTCAGGCACACACCCCCAAACAGATTTTAAAAAAAAAATCAACCAATGAGGTGTCCGTAGTGAGGTACACAGTCTGCCCTTATTTAAGAATTTTAACGATAACGTTATACATCCTGCCTTGACAGCAAACGCTGAGCCAGCAGCAGCAGCTGACTCTCTTCCAGAACGAGATCGACAAACTACGCTCCGACAACGTCAAGCTGTACGAGAAGATCCGGTTCCTGCAGAGCTACCCGTCCAGGGTAAGTCTCGTCTCGGCTGAATGAAGCGCACACACACACAAACGCACACGCGCGCGCACACACACACACACACACACACACACACACACACACACACACACACACACACACACACACACACACACACACTCTCTCTCTCTCTCTCTCTCTCTCTCTCTCTCTCTCTCTCTCTCTCTCAGGCATGCAAGCACGACGCAAACACACACGGTACTACTGAAGGAGTACTAGTTGCTTTGCTTTGGCACAAGAAAGTGAGTCCCTGGTAAAAAGCCTATTTCTGTGGACTAAGGAGACTGAAGCGAAATAGATAAACACATATTTTGGGGCACTGGCGAACGTACTTGGTTTACCGAAGGTATTCCGACAGGATGTCATATCAGTGGCAATTTTCATAAAATTGGAACGCCTGCGTTAAAGTTCTGTTATAGAAACAAAAGACAATAATCCTGTTTTAAAGGTCTGCAATCAGTAAAATATACCGCACAGACGGTAAGTTTTTACGTTCGCTGTTGGAAGGGTGAGTCAATTGGTGTATGGGGGGGGGGGGTGAATGGGTGTTTAAGAGTTTGACGTCCTTTTCCACCACGTAAGGGTGATATCAAAGGCGGGACAACGAGAAAAAGGTCAGCACAAATATTTGGCCCCAGCGGGGATTCGAACTCACGACCCGAGCATTGAGAGTCCAACGCTCTACCACTCGGCTATCCCGGCTCCCCGATGGGTGTATGGGAGTTGGAAGGTTTTGCGTCTCCTGTCCACAAGAAATTACTGGAGAAATTTAATAATAAATATTAATAATACATAGCTTTTATAGAGTGCTGTTCTCCAACTTCCAAGGACTCGCTGCGCTTAAAGAACACACACACACTTACACACACACACACACACACACACACACACACACACACACACACACACACACACACACACACACACACACACACACACACACACACAACTGAGTAGAAAAAATAAAGGACAGGCAGAGACCAAGATTAAAAACCAAGAACAAGTACCAGTGATAAAACCCAAAACAAAAGGATAGATTGAAATGCGCCAGATAAAACCTTAAGAGATAGCAGTGGATCATAACCATTCATTTTGTCTTGTATGTTTCACGCTTTGAAAAACCAGGTATGAGATGTTATGATGGTTCTGTTGTGTTTAAATTCTTACGTTTTGGTAATTCCGTTCACAGGACAGTGATGACGGGGCAAGTATATGTGGGATGAAACGGAAATTATGTTAAAACTTTTGTGTTTGGATGTTTGTTGTTTTCTTTTGAGGGATTCGCTATGTTCTGTACGGTGATATGAATCATAACTTAGGTATCAGTAGATCGTGTAGGATGCTTTGTACATCATCTGTGATTGCGATCGTGTGTGTGTGTGTGTGTGTGTGTGTGTGTGTGTGTGTGTGTGTGTGTGTGTGTGTGTGTGTGTGTGTGTGTGTGTGTGTGAGAGAGAGAGACTCAGACGTTTTATGGTTTAGACATTTGTCCAGAGAGAGAGAGAGAGAGAGAGAGAAGCTTCACTCATCTACTGATAATGTGCCTTTTAACTTTTTTTAAAACTTGAAAATGTCATCCATCTGCGGGTGATGATGTCTTGTTTTCATATAGCAAAGGCAGAGCCGAGCAGTATCTGATGAAATTTACACTTTAAAATAGCATTTTGCAATTTACAATCTTAACGAGATTACTAGCTGTTTACCATTTGTAAACTACTGATAACTGTGTATTGTATAGGCGCTTGTACCCAGTTTCATGAATTGGCTCAAAGAGCCACGAACTGAACCCAACACGCACGCTCACGTGAATCACGCGCATTCTCTGACACACTGGACTGAACACACAACAGTCGCGTGGTGCGAAAGTTAGCTCTATAATTTAAGATTTTGGAATTTAGAATTGTATTTATTTTCAAATTTTGTGGGCTGAACATGTCCGAAGCAGAGGGGGAGGAAGCCGGAGTACCCGGAGAGAACCCCCGACGGTCGGCCCGAATGAACGGTGCCACACACGAGAAGAAAAATTCTTTGTCCCGAGTAGGACTCGAACTTGATCTCTCGCATTGGTGACAAAGTCTTAACCAGTAGACCACCGACCACTCCTAATAAAATATGGAAAAAAAATCACATTACGTGACCGGAAATAAAAAAACAAAAACAAAAACGAGGGCTGCCACTGCCAAGTCACTTTTAACACATTCACGTTGTTTGTTTCTGGGGGTCACGATACTGTATGCAGCCGTGCCATTCAGTAGCCACAACCATGATAACAATACTGAGTATTGTATAGGCGCTTTACCCAGTTTCATGAATCGGCTCAAAGCGCCGCGAACTGAACCCAACACGCACGCTCACGTGAATCGCACGCATTCTCTCTCACACTGGACATAAACACGTAACAGTCACGTGGTGCGAAGGGTGAGCTCAGCTATTTAAATTTCGGAATTTAGAATTGCATTTATTTTTCAATATTGGTGGGCTGAACATTTCCAAAGCAGTGACTGGATGGGTAGCCTGTTTCCGTAAGCGTGTAACTGTTGTGTTGTGAATGACAATAGACTGGGCTAAGCACAAAGGCCGAGTAGTTTGCGTACTGCTAATTTTCTTTGAGATGCTTCTTGAAAAAAAATAAACAAACAAACAAACAAAAACAAAAAAACCCACAACTGTGTATTTGACTGGACTTGTTTCGTTTGTTTACAGGGTGGAACGGATGAGATGGCGGTCAGCAGATACCATTCTCAGTACGAAGAGCGCTTGGACCCTTTCACCACGTTCAGCAGAAAGGCACGTGTGTGTGTGTGTGTGTGTGTGTGCGTGCGTGCGTGCGTGCGTGCGTGCGTGCGTGCGTGCGTGCGTGCGTGCGTGTGTGTGCGTGCGTAAAACTAACCGACAAAGCTTTAAAACTATTTCAGTGAAGCGAGTACAAAATCTATGCAGGTCACTTCTATCATCATTATGTTGTGTAAGGATGTATTATGACTGTATGTATGTAATGTGTATGTAATGTCACTCTGCTATTGTAAGGCGCCCAGAGCGCCAGCAGGAGGTTGGGCGCCAGAGAAATCCTCATTATTATTATTCTTCTTTTACTGTACTTTTTACTGCAGACGAAATGAGTTACGTGTAGTAGTTACGATTTACCATTGCAGGAGAGACAGAGACGATATGCTGACCTCAAACCCTATGACAAAATTACTCTCAGCATGGTGAGTTTGGGTACTTTTCACTGGATTGACATAAATAAATAAACAAAAATCATCTAAGATGGCTTGCAAGACTTTTAGGCATTTCAGTATTTTTTTCTTTAGCGTTAATATACTTTACTTTTGTTGTCTGTTTCGTCTAAACATGTGGTTAAGCTTCCTCTTTTACATCCATGTTACAGTTCAGATTTTTGGCAATTTTTCGGTAGTCCGAGGGTGACCCAACTTTCATTTCAGTGGAATTGAATTTTTTCTGCCGTGCGCATAAGCTTTTCTTTGCCACAAAAAGACTTTTAATAACTTTATTTTTTAACGACCTTGTCCCATTTTAGCCCCTATTAAGGTCAGTGGCCCAAATTTCATTGTAGTACAATTAAAATGTTTTTTCAGTCTAGTTTACAGTGCTCCCTATGATTCGAAAATACAAGGGTCCTTCTCTCCATGTTTTTTTAAAGGGTCCTTTTGTAAATTTTTAGGGGTGGGGTGGGTGGGTGTTTGGGGGTTTAACGTCCTTTTCCACCTCATACCGTTGATATCAAAGACGGGGCAACGAATAAAAAAAGCCAGCACAAATATTTGGCCCTGGCCGGTATACGAACTCACGACCCGAGCATTAGAAGTCCAACGCTCTACCATTCGGTCACCCCGGCTACCCGTAAATTTATTTTTAGGGTCCATAGTCTTTTGGTTTAAAAAGCCTGAAATCATTTATTGTTGTTGTTTAGAAGAAAAAAGATTCAAGTAGGAGAGATGTACGTGAATTGTAGCTTGTCAGCCATAGCGAATCGACACGGCGAGGAACTCGTACGCTTACCAAACAGAGCGTTATGAATGGACAAAAAGTGTACAGAGTGCTAAAGCCAATCAGCCATTGTCTGCTGTGCACTGCTAAAGCCAATCAGCCAATGTCTGTTGTGCACTGCTAAAGCCAATCAGCCAATGTCTGTTGTGCACTGCTAAAGCCAATCAGCCAATGTCTCTTATGCACTGCTAAAGCCAATCAGCCAGTGCTTGTTATATGCACAATGACTCACAGATCGCTTTTTTGCTCATCGAGTTTCCGGGAGAGTTTTGGGAAAAATACTGTTTGTCACGGCGAGACGAAAACCGTGCGTCCCCTGTGACGCGCTATTCTCAGATTTGTGCGTCAGTTTAAGAGTTTAGTGCGTACAAATACGCACACAGGTGCGTAATCGGAAACACTGAGTCTAGTGTGGGCGTTTTGCATGATGTGTTACGTTTCTTCCCTGTAGATGATGATGTTATGTTTGGTCATTTCAGGGTCGTATCATCATGGGCAACAAAGTGGCCAGAACCTTCGCCTTCTTCTACACTCTACTGCTTCATTGTCTGGTTTTCCTGGTGGGTGTCATTTTTTTCCAGACCGAAAACGACAATGCCGTTGTGAACTTTACAACACCTGTTTTTGTTTAGTTTCATCTTTGTCCGTTCTGTTCCTGTTTTGAGACTGATCCGTTGTCACTTTCTGCTATTTTGCTGATGAAAGGTCTGCAGTCTCAACAAAAAGCCACAAACAATGTGTTTTTAAATAAAATTTAAAAAAATATATATATAAAAAAACAGCCATCCGACTGTGCAAAATGCATAGTCATCTCTTTCAGCGGCCTTGAAACTCATGAAAACCAAGAGCATCCTGTTTCACAGCCCCCTCTGCCAGTGCGGGCAGCCCCCAGACGTCCGTCACATTGTGAACGGCTGTGAAGGCTTGCCCGCCAGCCTCCAGCCAGTCTGGGACCTGAGAGACAGACACTCACTGAAGACCGCAAACTTCCTCAGGCCACACCAAGCCCGTGGCGATAGGCCAGTGAGAATCCTGGCCGACGCAATCGTCAGATCAGATCTGACAAAATGGTTCTGACACCAAAGAGCGAAAGGACACCCCAGTGATCACCCAAAGGCAAAAGCACGGATGACAGAACAGACCGAGGCACTGAAAAACAACCCATAAAACGTAAAGCAAGCTAACGATGATGATTTCACAGCTGAGTTTGTGTTTGGACACTAAGCGAGAAAGATCGCAGTTGCTAGCACATAACACCCGCTAGACGCTGTAGCGATGTGTCTCGTTCACTGACCAAAAGCACAATGAAGTCGCTGCAAGCTCGCGCTCTGGATTTTTAATGGTCTTCAAAGCGCTGAAAACTCTGCAAACTGTGACAGAGTTCCCTGCATTATGCACAGTCGCAGGAGTCGCACTTTAAAAAAAAAATCCGGCTTTTTGTTGAGATTGTAGACCTGTAAGGAAACAATGGTAGTTGCTGTGATTAAATTGTCCCTATCATTATTACGTGTAGTAGTAGCGGCAGTAGTAGTTGTTGTAGTTAGTTGTAGTTATTGTTGTTGTAAGAGTAGTAGTTGTAACTGCAAGAGTAGTAGTTTGTTTAATCAACAGGTAATTTAATCAACAGGTAACAAAACACAGTTTCAGCCATTAAAAAAAAGCAAAAATCGTAGGTGTTTGTCAGGTTGAATATTGATAACGACAATGACACAAGTTTGTAGGATTATATCCAGTGTCGTGTACGCAATCTTGTCCATGCTTAACATTACCACATTTATCAACTGTTGGCTTTACTTGTTCCGCAGGTGCTGTATAAACTTGCTCACACCGAGTCCTGTAAACGCGACATGGCGGCCGAGTGTCACCAGAGGTTCGTATACCTGCTAAACAGCAAGAAAGCAACATTATGATAGCCACAGCGAAAAATCGGACGTCGCAACCGCAACCGACAAGACTGCAGGGAAATTTGTGTTTTTGCCTCAAAATCTTTATGTTCAAGCTTTGCGCTCTGCCACATTACCCTGCTATTCAGAAGGATCTGTTTCCAAAACAGTTTGAAATTTATCTAACATGATTTTCAAATCAAACTGAAATTTACCCAGGATAAAATTCAAGAGAATTTCGGTTTATGATTATTTGCGTGTATGTTGCAGATTCGCAGAGCATATGTACAAAGTGCACGGAGAGAAGGACTTTGGCGACATCGGAGGTGAAGGTCATGTGCACGGCGGCGGAGGAGGTCACGAAGGTCATGTCCACGATCACCTTGACCCAGATAACCCGTAGAGGACTCAGGCGACGGCCTTGACCTGCACTCAAGTTGACATCGGATTATAAACAAGGATCGAACGTACTTTAATTCTTACGCCCGTCTTTCGAACTTTTTGAATGCAATTCTTTGTGGTTAAATTTTTCATTCACAGCCCGGAATCTTACATATATTATCATCTCAATGTTTTCACGTGGTCTTCTACTCATTCACTTCTACTTATTACTGAGGGTTTTGTTGTTGTTGTTGTTGTTTTTTAAAGCATGCTTGATTTAATTTCACTGACATTTCAAATTCATCCAAGAAAGTGTAGTGTTTCTTGTAATGGTCAAAGGTGTACTTAATGGGCTTGGATGTTAGGTGACAAGAGTTTTGCAATATGTATAGGCAATACAAAAGGGTTGTAAGCTTTCATTTCGATGATTTGATTATGCCCTCTGTGACACGAAGCAGCTTAGAACGCCGGGGTATTTTGAATGGCTTTCAAGAGTAGTTCACACTTTCTTGTACACCTACATTATTGAAATTGTTCCATCATTGAAATTTGATGTTGACAGAATCGGAATTGACATGCTCAAGAGTGTCCACGTAACGTTTTGTTTCTTTTCTTATTCTTTGTACCATTTCTTAGGAGTCGCATTCATAACAGATTACAAAACAAAACAAAAACAAAAAAAATGATGAAAAAAGGATGAAAATTTACGTTCAACCATATACGGTGCAAGGTTGTTTGTTTTTTAAGTAAAGTGTGTGGGCGAATGTTTTCATGAATTGTATCGCCCGCCGAAGTCAAGTAGTGCAACTGCATTCAGTCAAGGATGTGATGTCTTAAGCCGGAACATGCCTTTGGTTTATATACTGGGGTTCTACTGCCTGGTGATGCTGTTATGGGGTTTTACTTTGTATCGCGGTAAAATTAAGGAGAAAAGACTTTCGTGGTATACGGGCTCAACATGGTGGCTGGTTATTGATGTCGCTGTAAAATATGTATTGTATGGATTCGTAATGTTGTATTCGTATTGTACTGTCCGGTTAAGTTGGTTTTATAACAGTGATTTCCTTCGACATCTCATACATGTTATTGTACAATAATAATTGATAACTAAATTCGTTTGAATGTGCCGCCTTTCCCTCAGTAGAAGCTCCAGGCGCCTTTCCCTCAGTAGAAGCTCCAGGCGCCATTACAGTAGCAGGTAAAAAAAACAACCAAAGAAATTGACAAAGTATTAAAACACATTCGAGTAAACATTTTGAGGCACACACACACACACACACACACACACACACACACACACACACACACACACAAAGTATTAAAACACATTCGAGTAAACATTTTGAGGCACACACACACACACACACACACATGCACACACACACACACACACACACACACACACACACACACACACACACACACACACACACACATTCATTCATTCATTCATACATACCATTGTTCCTATTCTGTACATACATACATACACACACACACACACACACACACACACACACACACACACACACACACACACACACATACATACATACATACATACATACCATTGTTCCTATTCTGTACATACATTCATACATACAGACAGACAGACAGAGAGGCACGCAAGAGGACAATACTGGTTTCTAAAACAACACAAATAGCAGCCACACAGTACAGCACTAGCGGCGGGACTATTGGATGCTCAGTCACTGAGAAGAACATGCAAACACTCTTGTAAAAATACGTTTGTAATTCCTGCACAGTGGTTTACCTCTGTCCACGGGACTCACTGACGAGCAGACTGTAACGTGCGATTATTTTCAGTGCTTCGTGGGCCCACAAGTATATTTGTTTCATTTGTTCGTTCTTCACGCTTTCTCAGCTCTGTCAGTGTGGGGGAGGGCTTTACGTCGCTAACCGCAGACTCAGTGTCGCTAACTGCAGAAAGTTGTAGGCGCATGTGGGAAATAAGGAGCACTCCCCGCCGCACTCAGTCCTCATTTCGTTACTGATAAACATTCGTTCCATGTACTGACCTGATGAAATAAGTTGCAGGGGGGGAGGGGGGGGGGCTTTGCTCTTTTCATGAGTATTCCCTTTCCGCCTTGTTTCCATCCGACACAGCAGTGCTCAAGGTGACTGACTACAACGCTGCACAAAAGAAGAGCACATGATACGCAAACGTGCACGCCATTCTTGCAAATTACGCGCCTGTACCCCGCGCGCACTCGAGGTCAAGGTCAGCACCGCATTAGTTCGGGAGTTCTCATTAAATTATCACGGAACGCAAATTATTAAACTACGTTATGTTTACTGCTTTTATTGATCAACAAATCCTTAGGTGGAGGCGTGTTAACATTATCATTGTGATTGAATTACCAAATTAGTGATGTATCCCAGTTTCTGCGATCTGTCTGCAGTTAGCGACGTCACAGAGGGCCATCCATATAATTATATAACAATAAAGGGAATCTCAAAAATACATGATGTTTGTTGTGATGTTACCTCGGCAACATGACGCTGCTTTTTGAACGTGCAAATTGATTCTGACACACAAATTGCCCGGTCAATATCAAAACACAAACAAAACAAAGCAAACAACAAGAACCAAAAAGGCTTAAAACGCCAGAAAAAACAAAACAAAAACAAACTTATTCCCAGTTTCGGTCACTCAAGCAAATCATTTTATCGCGTCCTTATAAAATGATATCTGGTCCACAGGTCACGATCGAAAAACATACAATTAAAGCGAGGATAGTAAATACATTTACAATAAAAACAACCAAAAACATCAAACTTAATAAGATTATCTTTGACAAATACCAACACCAAGGAAATACGCGTGTAAAATGCCATGGAATGAAAGCAAACCAGACCAAACAAACATTCAGTATCGGACCGTGAAAATATGGCATCGTCCATTACACAAACACTAGTATCAATACACTTTGATCCAGCCACAACACACCGTCTGGGACTCCGAGGAATGGCAGATCCATTGGTACCGCCTGGAACGTTTTGCTGGAACCGATACGTACCATCTGTCCGGCTGTGATTGTCACGTTCAAGCTGCACGCGCTAATGGTTCTCGCTGCACAGGCCGGTTGCTTAAAGCCCCGTCAGACGTGGCGAATTTGCTCGCCAACCAGGGGTACATCGGCTCGCCAGGGGCACTGACGCGACACGCCGTCGGCTCGCCAGTGAATAGAACACGGTCCTAAGTTTTCCTCGCCACGTCAGTCAATCGCAGCTGGTCGTGCCCTGTCGCTCTGTGTGTATTGTCCAGCGCCAGGCCGGTGGCGCAGTCCGCTCACCGCACTCTCGTAGCGCGTGAACAGAAAGTCCGTTGAAATGGTTCTCACAAACTGCGATTCTGCAGGCCTACCAGCGGCGAAATGCCCTCAGAGCCAAGTAAACCCGCTTGTAGCGGGCACTCCCCGCAGACGCCGCCGTGACGCCAGGGTATAGAGCACGGTTCTATTTTTTTCCACGCCACGCGCGACAATCGCCGTACACACGCAGCACTCTCGTTCAAGGTCACGTGGTGCAATCCCTTCCGCTCTGTGCAGAAAATGGCCGCCACACTGACATCTCGCGAGAGCTACTGTCAAATATGGGCAGTGCCTTTGCTTTTACGCGCAGTTCACTAGTTCGCGCTGGTAGCGTGCGAACGGATAATACTCTCAACGAGCGTGCGGGCCCGCAGCAGGCACTCTCCGTGTGAGAAGGCCTTTAGCGAGCGTGCGAAGTCACCCCAGGTTCTCAGCGTGTACCGAAGCCCGTACGGCGGCGTCAACGTAAACTTGCGTCACTGAGAGACTTCATGGTCGGGTGAAAAGGGGATAGGGGATGGGTTTACCAGCTGAGAAACCGTTATCCGTGAGCCCGCGCAGACCTTTGTCTGAATACCGCTGTCAGTGTCTGTGTTTACAGATCGAGACGTGGTGTGTCTCGCGAACCGTCTGGGACAATAAATAAATCAATAAATTAATAAATCAATAAATAAGACACTTCATATTGAGGAACATTTGTCACTCTTCGTTCTTATCGGTTCTTAATTCTTGCATTTTTTTTAAAACCTTTTCCATATGAGCCGGGTGTAAAACATCCAGTATTTTTACAGTTTTGCTTATAACTCTCTCATTTTTCAAACTTGTGTTTCGAGACTTCGGGTATTCCCCGAGAAGAGTTAGAGCTACCGTACAACCTAAACTGAAATCAGTTTCTTGAGAAATAATGCAATAAACAATGTCCAAAGACAGAATCTCTCTCTTGAGCGCAACGTCTACACACAGAAGCATGCGGATGAGAGCGGTCCGGATGACTTTGAGGTTTGATTATTTCTGTGTTTATGAAAACATTTAAACTGTCTTTTACACTGTTGTTGAGTTCATGATTATCGAATCGTTCACTCTGCAAAGTATTTAGGTTATACTTCAAAAACAAATGACAGAATAAGCTGTAAAAACACACAAGTGCTTGTGGATTTTTCAGCATTTCCCTCTTGTCAGCTATAATGGGCGCCTTGCACCCAGCCTAATACGAGGGTGGGGTGGGGGTCTGGGGGTTTAACGTCCTTTTCCACCACATACGGGTGATATCAAATAGTTATACGGGGCAACGATGAAAAAGCCAGCACAAATATTTGGCCCCAGCCGGCATACGAACTCACGACCCGAGCATTAGAAGTCCAACGTTCTACCATTCGGCCACCCCGCCTTCCAGCCTGATAACACTAACAGTACTGAAAATCGAACAGATTGAAGAAATTGGCGTGTCTGCCTTTTGAAATCTTGTCCCCCCCCCAAAAAAAAAATCCTGAATCTCTTCGAAGTTTTGCAACAAAATCTGAAGAATGTTACCCTCCAGTATTCCACTACCGAACAACCAGAACAAACCTTTTCCCGCAAGACCGGCGACAAAAAGGCGAGAGTTCAGATCGAGGCTGCGCTCGTGCGGCACGGGTTTACGTCGTGACCTGCAATCAGATGATACGACTGGGCATGCGTGAAGACGACACTAGTTATCTATCTTGTTACGAGTGCTTCCCCTTTGGGAGTTTGTTGAATTCTTTTTTAATGTCGGATCTGTCTCGGAAGTCAAACGCGTGCAGCCTGTGTATGCTTCAGTGCACGTTAATTAAATGTGTCTCGTGTCAGAGGGGTCTTCGTTGATTACCTAGGCTGTCAGCTGAGCGTTCGTTTGGCTTGTGAGAGTAATTTTGAGGAGAAGGCAAAGTCGATAGGGGTGGTGGTTGGGTTTTCGTGTTAACTATGTTACAATGCATGTTGTCGATGTCGGTACATGTACTAGTACTCACAGACCTAAAAAAGATAGACCCCCCCCCCCCCCCTGCGGTGCTGGAAGTGTGACGCCGCCGCGCGCCATGTTGCGAGTACCTGGAAGTGCCAGACGCCATCAGCTGTTTACATAGCGCGCATAGCATTGGTCCGCTTTATCTTACGTCACATTTCTGATGACGTCTTCTAAAGAACTTTGTATTTCGAACGAGGCGTCCTGTACACAGAGCATCTGAGTTCTGGTATTCACAAGATGGCCGCGTTAGCGACACTCGCAAGCAGCGGTGGCAGCGTGCGGCGGTGGGTCTATCTTTTTTTAGGTCTGTGCTAGTACTCTGCTAAATACGATTTTTATCTTTGTTTAATCAATTTTATGTTGTTGTTTTTGTAATTGACGCAGAATCTTTTTCTTCTTTTTTTTCCGTTATTTTCTTTTGAACTGTGAGTCCAACGACGATTTTCCATTTTATACTTCTTATTTAATTGACAATAAGTTGGGGTTATTTGTTGGTTTTGAGTTTGAGTTTTAGTTGTCCTGTTGTTTTTTGTTTGTTTGTTTTTTGTTGAGTTTTTTTTTTTTAATTTTGTTTTGGGGTTACTTTTGTCCTAGTCTGGGTTAGCCCGTAGCCGTGGGTTAAATTAACCTCGAGTTCTACATACGGCCCCTGGACTTTCAATGTTCGGGTCGTGAGTTCGATACCCTGCTGGGGCTAAATATTTGTACCTGCAGTGTTCTCCTCGTCCCGTCTCTACTGTCACCCATATTTTGATACCCTTGTAATAATGTGTCGGAACATAACCCTCCATTGAACACCCACCCAAAAAAAGATTGAAAAAACAAATTAGTGTACGCGTGAAACGCTCCTAAGGTTACGCGTGAGATACAAAACAAAGAAAAAATTCTCACACGTCTCCTCAGAGGTATCGTGCCCGCACACCAGCACAGCAGGACTGACTGCCACCTCTGTCCTCTATTATAGCACCTTTAATGTTTCCTGTTTTCTAAGTGGGGTTAGACAGGCCCACAGCTATGAGTGGAGTGAAACAGGCCCATCGCCCTGAGTGGAGTGAAACAGATCCACCGCCCTGAGTGGGGTGAAAACAGATCCACCGCCCTCAGTGGGTAGAAAACAGATCCACCGCCCTGAGTGGGTAGAAAACAGATCCACCGCCCTGAGTGGGTAGAAAACAGATCCACCGCCCTGAGTGGGTGGAAAACAGATCCACCGCCCTGAGTGGGGTGAAACAGATCCACCGCCCTGAGTGGGGTGAAACAGATCCACGCCCTGAGTGGGGTGAAACAGATCCAACGCACTGAGCGGGGTGAAACAGATCCACGCCCTGAGTGGGGTGAAACAGATCCACGCCCTGAGTGGGGTGAAACAGGCATACTGCCCCGAGTGGGATGAAACAGATTCACCGCAAATCCACCAGAAAATGCAGGGTTTTGGTAACCTATAGAGCAACACGCAGACGACAACAATAGGACTTTTCTTTTGGGGTGAAACAGATTCACCGCTCTGAGTAGGGTGAAACAGATTCACCGTTCCGAGTGGGGTGAAACAGATTCACCGCTCTGAGTTTCGCGAAACAGACCCACCACCCTGACTGGGATGACAGGCCCACCGCCCTAAGTGGGGTGAGACGGGCCCACCGCCCTGAGTGGGGTGAGAAAGGCCCACCGCCCTGAGTGGACTGTATAAGGTCCACCGCCAACAACACGAGACGCGCAATAAACGGATCTGGCCTGTCACCGGCACAACTGATGTTCAGTTTATAGTTTCAAGTGACCACCGAAAGAGATTGGTCATAAGGCCGCTGCCTCGTGCCAGCAGACCTAGACAGTTTTGACTCCTGCGCCCTTATAGGGATGTCACACGTTGCGATTCTCCAGGCCTACCAGCGGGAAAATGCCCTCTCCGGAGACGCCGCCGTGACGCCTGTGAATAGAGCACGGTCCTAGTTTTTCCTCGGCACGCCAGCAAATCTCCGCTGACCACGGTTTGTGTATTGGAGCGCCGGGCTGGCGGTGCAGCTGGTAGCCGAAGTGTGTTGCAAAACGTATGACCGCAACCCCCCGCGCAACACACAGGTGGGTGCCCCGCAGGCACTCTACGTTTGACAAGGCCTTTACCAGTTTGTCTTAACAAGCCCCTCCCCCCCCCTTCCCCTACCCACCCCTCCCCCTTCCCCCGTCCTCCCCTTCTCCTTTCTCCGAATCAATTCCCCTTTTCACCCCAAACCCCTCACTGCCTTTCTTCAATCATTAGCTCAGCGGTTTTTGTGGGCCTCCCATTTCCTGTCGTGCTTTGGGGACGGATTATGTTGGAGTGTCCGTAGACAAAAACCATTTTTCTTTTCTGCTCTAATGCTTGGACCTGGAGGAGGTTAGTGGGGTTTTTTTTTTTTTTTTTGTGACGCCGGGCGAAAATGCATCACGCAGCGATATAACCGGGGGGGAATCGGCTCCTCTTGCTCAGTCAGACTTAGAGCCAGGAATGATGCTTGTCAGTACAGAACTTTGGAACGGGCAGTGGATAAAAAGCACTTTCGAGGTAATGTTCTTCACAGATTAGTGAGCTTCCGTGAGCTGATCCGGTCTGTAAAACCAGCAGCGTGACTTATGGGAAAGAGGTTGTCGTTGTAGTGTCATTGTCCTGGCGAACAGCTGAGGGAAATTAAGTCTGATCGACCGACAGGTAGACAGGCAGACAGGCAGGCACTGAGGCAGGCAGACAGACAGGCAGGCAGGCAGGCCGCAGGCAGACAGACAGACAGACACACACACACACACACACACACACACACACACACACACACACACACACACACACACACACACACACACACACACACACAGACGGACAAGTAAAACCTAGCATTCAGTTGTCGGATTAAAAACAAAATTAAACAAAACAACAACAAAACTGTAAAAGATTAATTCTAAAGAAAAATAAGCCGGGACGAACAAAAAAACAAATCAAAACAAAAAAAAACAGCAGAAAAAACAAACAAAACAAAAACAAGAAGACGAAGAAGAAGAAAATCAGAAAAACGAAACAGCAAATCAGGGAAAAAAAAAAAGAAGAAAAAAGTCAGAAAAGAAACAGTAAAACACTGAAAGAAGAAAAACAAAAAGAGAGAAATGAATGCAAAGACGAAGAAAGGCAGTACTGAGACAAAAAGCAGGCAGTAAAAAGAAAATCACTTAGGGTAAAAAGAAGGAAAAAGGAAATAGAAATGTAGGAGGGCGGGGGGGGGGGTGGGGGGGAGCATATTTTCTGTAAGCGCCTTCCAAAAAAAAAAAAAAAACACGTCTGCAAATCGAACCGCTGTCTCTTTGAATAACTGACCCTACACACTGAGCTATCGCGAGCTCAAGCAGTAAACCGCCCCCAGCTGATGTTCTAATGAAACTAGAATTCATCACATACGATCGCAAACACGCGAGCCGCGCACGCTGACTGACTGAGAAATTGTTTCAACGCTCTTAAGCAGTCTTTACTTCCTAATCTGTTACAGCGTCTAGTCGACTACCGCACACATAGCTCCCCCGGTATCGGTTAAATTAATCAGCGCGATGCAAAATGCCACGTCTTCATTTTAGTTAGGATGGCCGAGAAGCCGTAGTGCCAGCCTTTTCCCCCTCGCGACATAACAACCGCAAACACAGCCGACACACACTGGCAGACACGTTTGGCAGAAGCCTTCAATAACCAACTCGACTGGATCGTAAAGTGGAAGATAGATAGATGTAAAATCACCAAGCAAACGGCGCCGTGTTTGTTTACGGTACCTCCGACCAGCCGCGGTCCCCTCTTTACTGTAAAAGAGCAAACGAGGGTTGGGTTACGGAGCGGGGTGTGAGCAACATGGACGCGTGTGTTTCAGGTGCTACCCCGCTCCAATTCAAGTTCAAGTTCATTTCAATTTCAGTTCAATTTTGATTCATTTCAGTTATTTTCATTTTTAATTTCAGTTCAATTTGACTTCATATCTAATTGAATTTCAGGTCAATTTCAAGTGAATTGCAGGCCATAACTGTGACAGGACTGACAACCTGCAAGTTACCAGACTGGAGAACTGCAGACGGAATCAGTTCCGGACAGGGTTTAATCCACTTTGCAGAAGCGCACGCACACACACACACACACACACACACACACACACACACACACACACACACACACACACACACACACACACACACATGCACTCATTCGGCCGGCATCCGTTTGCCATTCCCTCACATATTTTTTTCGTCATTCATTGTCATGGCCACCGTGTCAGGGTGACCATGAGCCAATGACGACAGCAATGCACATATTTTCAATCCTATGGCGACTTTCCGTTACGTGGGAAAGAACATCGCCGAAACTTTTGAAGCGGAGTAACACCTGAAACACTCACGCCCATTTCTCATTACACCCCTCGTGGTCGCTAGGGAGGAAACTGACAAGCTCGCGCCCGTCGCTAGGGCCGTGTGCAAATGGCGCGTGCGAGAAACGAAGTGTTTATCCCACGCGCAGCCGACCGAAATGAACGCGTCAACAAACAAGGGTTGGCGAGTCAAGGGTGTCATGTGCGAGTCACGTCGTTTAAAGGTCTTGATGTTAATTGCTGAAACGCTTTGTGCGAAAAGCCCTCGACAGCCAGCTCGTTGTAAAGTCGTATATTTATTATTTTCTTTGCGAGTGTGGGTGGTACCCATATCGCATGGCCCGCCCTACGTTTAACACGTGTGGAATGAACACACAACAAAGACGACAAAGTCACGTAATGTACTGCGCAGCTTTGGGGCAGCTGTCAGTGGAGACGATCAGTAGTTGGGTGTTACCGTGCGTGGACAAAAACAAAACAAAACAAAACAGATACAAAAGTTAAAAAAAAAAAATAATAATAAGAGGGGGTGGGGGACACAAATCACACAGTTGTCTCCCTGAGATTTCGGCGGCCATTTCCGGGGGTTTACTCAATGCCAACTCTGTACCATCGGGTTTCACTACAGTTAGCCTCTGCACTAACCCGAAATCGACTGGCCGAGACCTGCGCCGAGACAAGTGATACCTAAGAAGGAAAAACAAGAATACCGACTCGGTGACAGGGAAAGTGGACAGTTGTGAACAACTTTGTGGTCAACGTGGTATTTCACAGTGTGCACAGAACCGGTGAGTTCTGTCGCGTTCACCAGCACAGTACATTTACAGCCTGTTTCAGAGATTATTGCCTGCATGAGTTGTCCCCCTTGCCGCCGCAACAAGCACGCATTTTTCTTGGCAGAGCACAAAGTTGCCACGAAAAATGCAAGCACGCTCATGTCAGACAATATCTCTACGATGTCAGACAATACCAAAACTGAGAGCTCAGAACGTCTGTGGAGCTGAGGGAAGATGGATGTATAACACTTTTCACCCAATGACGCTCTCACAGCACAGACGTAATGCGGTGTGATGCATGATTGTGTTTTCGTCACGGTAGCATTGAAATCGCGATTTTTGTGCTTTGTGTTGAAACGTCCCGGTACACAAGTAAAACAGCCAAGGGTGGGTGTGTGTTTGGGAGTTTAACGTCCTTTTCCACCACATAAGGGTGATATAAAAGGCGGGGCAGCGAGAAAAAGGCCAGTACAAATATTTGGCCCCAGCCGGGATTCGAACTCACGACCCGAGCATTGAAAGTCCAACGCTCTACAATTCGGCCACCCCCGGCTCCCTGTAACATAGCCAAAGTCGTTTTCATAATTACAATAATTATGCATGAGACCGTACACCAGACTTACATTATCATACCTGCAATTCAAGCGGTTAGGGGTTGTGTGAAACTAACTGCAGTATTTGCATGTTTGTTTTTTTTCTTAGAAGACTCACAACTAGAGAGAAAAATATTTTCCCCACTTTCAAGATCTAAACCTAGATCTACGTCAGCCAGAAATAACATGGGCTATCGTTAAGGTTTACAGTTTGTGAGACTGAGACGAAAATATTTTGGAGAGCGGCTTGTTTGTTTATGCTTCTGTCGTATTGGGTGCTTCAAGTTTAATTAAACTCCGACAAAGATTCAAGCAATTCTCTTTTTCAGCCAGTGTTAAAAATGTACCACCTTACTCCCCATTTGCGTAGCCCCCCCCCCCCTCCTATCCGCCCCACCCCACCCCCTCCTCTCCCCACACCCCACCCTCTTCCGTCACAGTCCAGCCATTTACATTGTGTAACATGGCCTTCCCGTCTTCTTTGTTTTCCGTAGTCCCCGCATTTGGGCGTCTGCTTGAGAGATACTGAAAATAGGTTACGACAGAGAACTCGTCAACGAGTTACAAAATGTTGTCTCCCGGTTGTTTTTCAGTGCCGATGAACGTGATGCACCGAAACAACACACTGACGTCCCTGTGTATAGGTTAGGTCTCTCTGTCTCTCTCTGTCTCTGTCTCTCTCTGTCTCTCTCTGTCTCTCTCTCTCTCTCTCTCTCTTCTTTTTTAGCTTTCTTTTGAAAGTAATTGGAGAGGAAGAACGTTCGGAGAAGAAGCAGCAAATAGGCCTCAGTTACGACCAAGAGCTCACAAACAAGTTGTTTCCACTGATGTCAATTTTGAGAAAATGGAACATTTTTCTTGTTGTTGTTGTTGTTTTTTTTTTTTTGAAAGCTCCTTACTGGTTGTAACCGTAACATAACTACTATTAAAAAAATTGTCAGCTTATTCTGTGGCTTCAGAATAAATTAAACACACACACACACACACACACACACACACACACACACACCGTCACACACACACCGTCACACACACACACACACACAGCCGCAACAACAACAACAACAACCACATTACTCAGTGTCTCTTTTTAATTGTGTAAATGACATTTAGTTAATGTCGGCCTACTCCCGTGGCCTCACCGCAAAGCATGGAAGTACCTACCTGATAATTTGTCGGCCTCCGTCTGTAGACAAAGAGGAGAGGAACTGCCTGTTAATGAGTCAATGGAGATCTAACAGGATCCACATGACAGAAAGTTATCAACGCAGTTACCCCCCCCCCCCCCACCACCCCCCTTCTCTGCAGGGCGTGTGTACTGAAGTGCTGTGCCCTCTTTGGCGCTGTTTCTTTTTCCACTGGAGTTCTGCGCATCACTGGGGCGTGTGTGGTGGACTAGTTTAGGGTCGGGGGCGTGTAGAAAGAGAAGTGTAAACCTGACCCTGTTTTTTTTTCCTTCCGTCCTCCTTCTCATTCTGTCTTTAAAAAACTTGTGATTCAATTGTTGTTTGATTTCCTTCTTCATCTTGATCCCTCCAATTCGTACACGATCTACACTGACTTTAAAATTCAACCCAAATTAACCTAACCTCTGTCTGTCTGTCTGTCTGTCTGTCTGCCTCTCTCTCTCTCTCTCTCTCTCTCTCTCTCTCTCACACACACACACACACACACACACACCTAAAACTGAACTGACATCCGGGGCCCCTCAACAACACGCTTGTTGGGCACAAATACAGTGGAAACAGAAACTCTTGCCCCCCCCCCTTCCCCCCGGGCCCATGCAGGCACCTCTACTGAGTGCACTACAGATCGCACCTCGCTGACCCTGTAACGACTCAGGAGGGGCCTCTGTGATCGGACCCCCCCCTCTGAACGCACCATCCATCAATGTTGTATGTGTCCGCGAGAGCTGCGCATCATTTGATTGCCGAGAACAAGGCCTGATCTAAAGCCCCCGGCACACGCTGCAAGCACGTGGAGCCATCGCACGCTGGTCGAACGGCTCTTCTGTTCACACGCTTGTGTGTGGACTTTGGTGTGCATCATTTATGTATGCACGTATGCACTAGATACAGCTGTGTGTTTTTAGGAGTGTAGTCGCAGTCATTATGTATGTGCGAGCATTTGTTTTATATATATATTTATATTTTATTTATTTTAGTGCTGGTTGGACGCTGCAGCCCTCGTGGGTATCGCCGCATGCTCACCTGATGAGGGTCCCATTGACCCGAAACCATGGTCGTGAGCGGCTAAAATCACCAATTCATATGGCCTTGGTTGTACCGACCATTTTCCTCCCGGTGGGAGGGGAATGGGGGCCCTATGAATGGTGAGATACCCTTAGATCTGTTAGACGTTTCAGCGGTAGCATGGTAGGTCCCCCCCCCCCACCTCCCATTGTGGCTTGTAGCCAATATAGGGCAAGGCGGACTTGTCCACTGGCATACAAAGCACACACCTCCTAGATCTAGGGAGCACTCTCAGCTTTACTTACTTCCCCTATATATATGTTTGGATTTTGTTTTGGTTTTCAGTTTTTGTTTTTGCTTTCCTGTGACCCCAGAGGGTGGCAAATAAACTTCACTTGACTTGCTACTAGCTTGGTGGTGGTGGTGGTTTTGATGGTGTGTGTGGGGGGGGGGGACGGGGGACCGGGGGATGCGTAGGTGTGAAAGAAGGCGTCTACATCATCATAGCATTGTTTCAATTTCAGGCGATACATCTTAAATGGACACTAAAGAAATTATTATTATTATTATTACTATTATCATTGCTGTTGTTCTTGAAATAGTCGCAAACATTGAGGGGCCAGTGACAGTGTTGAGGTCGATCACTGAAAAAAAAAAACGAATTTGAATTTTTAGCTCGCACAACCTGTAGACAGTAGTGTACTGCATTCACGGCTCTACCACTACTCATTACAAAGGGGAGCAACTCTTCCAGCCTTCTCCCACCATGGGGCGCCGCGTGGTGTTTGCGCAGGATGAGGTATGATGATGATTCTGACTGCACGAGCCTCGCTCATTACGGGACGTGTGTTTCGTGTCACTTCTGACTTCAGTGAGCGGCGGCGGCTTTTGAGCGAGAGACGGCTCGGGACAGAATCCGTTTGTCATAGTGTGGGAACAAACGGGACCAGCTCCTCTGCCATGCGGCTGCAGGAACATCTGTTGTGGTCCAGTTGAGCTGAAGCCGGAAGGCAAGACTTTACAGTAGGCATCCACTCATACTAGCCATTTTGGGTCACTAGCTTGAACCCCCCCCCCCCCAACAAAAACACAAACAAAAAAATAAAAAAGCAAACAAAACCAACAACAACAACGACAAAAAACTAAAACAAAACAAGAAAAGAAATAAAATAAAAAAAATAAAAAAACATTTACCGACCAAACAAACAACAACTATAACAAAACCCAACCAACACAAGCAAGCAAACAAACAAAGAAACAAAGAATTAAAGAAACGAACAAACAAACACCCAAAACAACAAGAACAACGAACTACCAAAAAAAAAGAAGCATCTTTTGCCCTCGAACTTAATCGGTTAGTATGCTGCTAGTGGCATGGACCAACAAGGGATGAAACTCTTCCTGGCGAGAAAGAGTTACCCGCAATTGTGGTTCAAAATGCGTCATTTCGTCAAGTTCAGGTTATGCCTCGTAGCGGATTTATTGTCGGTCAACTTGAACCGGCGAAACTATGCCCAATGGTGAAAGAGAATAGATTAATCTAGTGGTGCATCCTTGTTTCGTCTGAAATAGTGCTCTTTTCCTTCAAAATAAACACAAGTGAACATTTCACAGAATTTGTGTAATGAGATGGAAAGAGCGCACAGCCCCCAAAATGGCATGTAATTGTGCTTTGACATTTCATCAAGGGAGACAAATAAAAAGAAGAGGCGAGAGTGACCTTTCTTTTTTGTACAAACAAACTGGAAATCTCGATACAAATTACGGCGTTGTGTAGAAAACGTGTGTGTGTGTGTGTGTGTGTGTGTGTGTGTGTGTGTGTGTGTGTGTGTGTGTGTGTGTGTGTGAGAGAGAGAGAGAGAGAGAGTTTGTGCGTGCGTGCGTGCGTTCTTCAACGAATTAGTCAACCACGAACAATACTAATCTTATTTAACCAGGAACACGACCTAGAATACTAGCCTAATGATACCACCCGCCATTCATCTTTGATCAGTATGCTTCAGGGACGCCAGAAACTGGGTAAAAATGACATACCATAACGCTGTATCAACAAAGACGAAGAGGACAGACTTCGGATGAAAGAGTCTTGTCACGTGGTGAATGATGCCGCGGTGTAGTCAGTTCTCAGCACACTCAGGAGCGCACTACGCTGCGGGCCCAGAGGGTATTAAAAATGCAGACGATCAAAGGACTTGAGTTTTGTGCCCTTTACCGGGCAAACAAAAACCGGGGTATTCTCAGTTTCCATTTGCGTACTGTCAACTGTTTGTCAGTGGGACGGCTTGCGGGTCGATCGAGATACTGTGACAAATTCGTAGCGAATGCTGACTTATGCTGGTTTAGGGACAGCGCACTAGGGAATATGGGTTGTCTCCATTTTGTTACCTTAGGGGTGTGTGTGTGTGTGTGTGTGTGTGTGTGTGTGTGTGTGTGTGTGTGTGTGTGTGTGATGAGTACGACACATTCGCCCGATGAGCTTCTGTCGCATGAATAAATAAATACACAAAGGCGCTCATCACAAACCAAACCCATTCCAAACTTCTGACATGTACGCTCGGATGAACCACGCGCATTCACTCACACACTACACAACATTGGCGTATAACAACAGTCCTGAAGTGCACTCGTACACTGCGGTAGATAAGGCTATGTGAATTTTAGGAGTATACAACTGCATCCCGAAAAGAAGAAAGAAAACGAGAGAGAGAGAGAGAGAGAGAGAGAGAGAGAGAGAGAGATGATGATGATGATGATGATGATGATGATGATGAAACGTTGTTGTGTGTTTTTTATTCAGGATAGAGCACTTAGGCATTACTGCCTGTCTTAAAAGCTGTCCTGCTATTCTACTTTAAAGGGTAAAAAGACAACATCAAAGCAAGTGGGGGGAAAAAAGGGGGGGGGGGAGAGAGAGAGAGAGAGAGAGAGAAGTATTAACTACCTAAAGGAAATGAAGAAGAGAAAAGTACACATGATAAACAAATCAAAACATTATGGAGAGAGAAAGAGAGAGAGAGAGAGAGAGAGAGAGAGAGAGAGCAAAATACAAGACACTTGTCAACTGATTGACAGACGAGCCAGCGTGAACATCGGCCATCACCATGAACACCGCTCGTCCACACACACACACGCACAAAGACCTCCTGACGACTCGTAGCCGAGACCACCACTAGCAGCTCCCTCGGCGATCCCAGACATAAAATGCTGGCCGACGTATGGCGCAGATCTCGTATTGTCTCGTCCATCAATCGAGTCTTAGGGGTCCGATCCTCGCCTATCAGGAGTTAATGAAATGTGACAGCGGGTCGTACCTTTAGTCTCTAGTTCTGCTGGCTGACTCTGTACAGCGGGGCGGTGGGTGGTCTAGTGCTTAAGAGACTTGTCACCAATGCGAGAGGTCAGGGGTTCGACTGAGTCCCACTCGGGGCAAATGTCTCCTTCTCGTATGTGGCACCGTTCATTCGGGCCGATCGTCGGGGGGTTCTCTCCGGGTACTCCGGCTTCCTCCCCCTCCGCTTTGGAAATGTTCAGCCCACCAAATTTGAAAAATAAATGCAATTCTAAATTCCGAAATGTAAATAGTTGAGCTGACCCTTCGCACCACGTGATTGTAATGTGTTTATGTCCTGGTGTGAGAGAATGCGTGTGATTCACGTGAGCGTGCGTGTTGGGTTCAGTTCGCGGCGCTTTGAGCCGATTCATGCAATCGGGTAAAGCGCCTATACAATACTCATTATTATTATTATTATTATTATTATTATTATTATTACTGTGTTGTGGAGAGTTGGGGGCATGTAAGTTACACATATCCACACTGTCCACGTGTAGGGCACTACAGCATAATTTAAAGTAGTCATGATGTCCCTCTCCTGTAATCGAGGGTCATGGATCCAACCGTAGGAAAAAACATCAACACATTACTATCTCTGTGGTGGCTGGACCAGTAATTATTTATATAATGATAGGATACAATTGACGCTGAATAACGCTCCATGAAAATGTACACTTTACCCCTACAAGCTACAGTGTGTGCGTGTCTCAGTGGAAAATGTCCAACGCCGGCTAACACTGCGACGTGAGGTTCGCCGTGCGCTATAGGGGATCCCATTCTAACTTCAGTCAAGCTCAGCTGGTAAACGTCATCGTACAGGTTAGGCACGCTGCCATTCTTCTTACATAATTAGCCTTGTGCTTAGCCACCACGCAAAAGATGTAGCCACCAAAAAGGGGCTAATACTACCAGTTTTATGAACATAGATCGTTCTGAGCTGTTTTCGTGGTAACTATCACCACACCACTTACACACCTGGACAGTGACAGCGTCTGCAATGCTGGCACTGAGCCAACAGAAGCGTACTCGATGACGCGGCGACCACACTGATTGATTGAACCAATAGAGGTTCGGGAATTTGACCTGACTCGGCAGCTAAACAGAGACAGCTTCCGCGCCACGGCGGCCAAACAGATCGGCAGAAGATCAACTGTTCGATGAGCGGAAGGTGATCGGGGGGCAATTTGATGGCGGCGATGCTGCTCGGGTCCGTCCCCAGGAATGACCAGTCTACCGTAGGCCCTGGGGCCGTCTATCTCAGCTCGCATCGGATTGGGCCAGGCACCGCTGCTGTTTGTCAGATTTCCGCCATGTTGGACATGCGCCGATGCGAGCGATAGCGGAAGTAACGAGAGGAAAAATGGCGGAACCTGCCTGATAAGTCTAATGCGATGCCGGAAGGTGGAGATAAGGTGTGTGTGTGTGTGTGTGTGTGTGTGTGTGTGTGTGTGTGAGTTAAATTCTGTCGGTTTCTCGGTTACTGCTGATCATGAGGAGAGCTGTTGCACGTGGAAAATGATACGCACAAATACACACTCAATTTTCTTTTCTACCTTGTTATCCTTTTCGGGAAATTCGGGCTATTTCCCTCCAATACCTATCGTATTTTTCAATTTTCCTGGGGAAAGAAAGCCGGATAACCCGGAGAGCAACCCCCGATGAGCAGCCCGGTAGCCAGGAAAAACCGGTACCACATACATTACAAGCTCGACCTGGGCTCGAATCCACGCTTCATCGCCGTGACAGCGGTGATGGTCGTTCAACAGCGCAGCGGAGAGGTCCGACACGCTACCTATCATACCACCACTCACCGCTCACCTTGCTTCAGCCCGAAACAGACTATTAAAAAAAAATCACGTACTTTTTGGCATACAGCACAGGTTAAGGACAGTGCACAGGCTTACTCAGTTCTGAGGTATGAAACGTGTCAATGTCGTCAAGCTAGATAGATCTGCTTCAGTCTTGAGGTATCCTGTGTGCTGTCCGGCCTAACCCGCGCTGTGCATCAGAGAGAGAGAGAGAGAGAGAGAGAGAGAGAGAGAGAGTACATCTTTGAATGAATCTTTATTTCTCAACGGTAGAAGTTTTAACACAAAGGTCAGCCGGTTTCGAAGTTGCCGTTGCTACAACTACTTCATAAAAAGGAAACATAACATTACTAGATATTATTAAGAGAGAGAGAGAGAGAGAGAGAGAGCACGTGACTGCTTGACCATATGACGAAATGACGAAAGAGCCCATAAGCAATAAGAGCCCATTTTGTCAACATGCTGTGGACAGTGCAACTCCCGGTTCTTTAACGTTTTGAAAGGAACACTGTACATTTTCAGTTTTTAGTGATACTTATAATCATACTGTCGTAACCGAGTTCACGAATACGACTGTCATCACATGGCCTTTGTCATTATTATTATTATTATTATGAGTTTTTGACTTCCCCACCATGGCTACAACTGCCGGCCGGTACGCCACCGCATGCCTCAGGTTTCGCCAGAGACAATGGATACGGGAGACTAGGGCAGAAAAGCAGTTTATCAAACAAAAGCAGGCGTAGCGAGGTCGCGACAATGATTCCCCGGGGTCTCCTGTACTACCCATTGTCTTTGGTTTCGCCAAAATCATACGTCAGTCACCCGTGTAAAGTTTGGTTACCCGGTCAGTAGGTTTGGTGACTGAATAAGTGTGGGTGGGTGTTTGGGGGTTTAACGTCCTTTTCCACCACATGCGGGTGATATCAAAGACGGGGCAACGATGAAAAAGCCAGCACAAATATTTGGCCCCAGCCGGGATAGGAACTCACGACCCGAGGATCAGAAGTCCAACGCTCTACCATTCGGCCACCCCGGCTCCCCCAGGTGACTGAATAAAGCCTATGCCTTAAGGCGCGTCTTAACTATGGCGATCAACCCCGAAGAGCGAAGAAAAAACGCTTCGCTGGAAACATTTTGGGGCCTCGCGAAGAGATTTTGGGCTGTTCGGGCTTCGCTCAACATGTTATGCGATCAACCGCGATCAACCCCGAATGATTTCGCCAGACGCTATCTGATTGGCTGGTCCAGATTCGCCAGCTATCTGATTTCAAGATGGCGGAGGGTAGCGCTCGCACATGGCCGGTGTCGGTTCAAAGTTACAAGCATTAATATTTCGGCAATGAAGAAGTTTCTTGGTGCTGCTGGAATACATTGATTAGTAAGGATAGTGTACATTTGACTTACAATGTTACAGGTGAAGTTTTAGTTTAGTTAGTTTAGTCCTCTTTATTCCCTGGGGAACATAGGGCTGCAACCACACTCCGCCAGCGCACTCGGTTCTGGGACGCCCTCTTTAGTTCGGCCCACGTCGTTCCGACGGCCTTGGCTTCAGCGTCCGTACTCCTCCGCCAGGTCTGCTTCGGTCGGCCCACTTTGCGCTTTCCCTGGGGGTTCCAATCAAGGGACTGCCTGGTGACATTTGATGTTGGCTTTCGCAAAGTGTGTCCGATCCATCCCCATTTCCTTTTCTTGATCTCCTGCTCGATGGGGACCTGTCTTGTTCGCTCCCAGAGGTCTTGGTTGGTGATCACCAGTGGGTATCTGATGTTGAGAATGTTGCGGAGGCATCTGTTGATGAAGGTTTGCAGCCTGTGGGAGCCTGTCTTGGTGGTGCGCCATGTCTCCGAGCCATAGAGTAGGACCGACTTCACATTTGAGTTGAAGATCCGGATCTTGTTTCGCAGGGATAGGGCTGTGGATCTCCAGATGGGGCGCAGAGTGCGAAAGGCATGTCTGGCTTTGTTGGTGCGGCTCTTGATGTCTTCGTCCGTTCCTCCATCCTTGCTGACAACGCTGCCGAGGTAGATAAACTTGTCCACCTCTTTGATGTCTTCCTGGTGCAGCTGGATGGGGTCGTGCTGTTTGTGGTTGACTCTCATGACTTCGGTCTTGCTGATGTTGATCTTCAGGCCGGTCTTCTCAGCTTCTTCGGCAACTCTGTTCAGCTTCTCCTGCGCATCTTGTTGTTTGTGGGAGAGGAGGGCGATATCGTCCGCGAAATCCAGGTCCTCAAGCTGCTTGCTGAAGGTCCACTGAATCCCTGTCCGCTTGCCGTCGGTGGCTTGCCTCATGACCCAGTCGACCACCATCAGGAAGATTGTGGGTGAGAGGATGCAGCCTTGACGAACGCCGGTCCGTACTGTGAATGGTCCTGTCAGTTTCCCGTCGTGGATTACCTGGCAGGTGGCATCTTCGTACAGCTGTCGGATGATGTTGACAAACTTTGGTGGAAAACCATAGTGAGACATCAGCTTCCAGATGACCTCCCTGTCAACACTGTCGAACGCCTTCTGGAAGTCAACGAAGGTGCTGTACAGGGGGGTCTGCCAAGGTGAAGTAAGAATGCGAAATATCTGTAATTACAGCGTTTTTGCTTTGCATGCTAACGCCGTCTGCTCGCGTGGCGGCTCAGTCGCCGTGTCGTGACATGAGTACCGAGTCAACGTTCTAGTCGCTGATATTTCACGCATCTATAACTTTCATGGCTCACTTGCGTCACTCTGATTATTGAGGTAGTGTAGAATTTTGATTTTGTTTGCTAAAATTGATGCAAAACCGCGACATTGTTGTTGGTATGACGTTTTTCTTCCGCCGTGTGCTGGTGACCGTCTGCTACGCCGGTGTACCGGTTCGTAACTGTCTGTCGGTTCAGTGGTTTCGTTGGTGATTATTTCGGTTTTTAATGCAATTCATGGTGCAGTTGGGTCACATTGATTAGTTCAGATAGTGCCCTTTTGAGTGCGTAAAGCCATGTTGTCGTGTAACCCCTTGATTTCCCTCAAAACTACAGTTGCAACGAGACGCACTTCACTGGTAAGCTCACAATCGGCGCCATTGCTATTTTCCTTCGGTCACATGTCACGAATGCTTGACGCCTAGTTAGTACGTGGAGGCCACGCGGAACAAAGGCGAAGAAATTCGGATGTCATCGGCGAGGACCTCTTCGGCCATAGTTAAGACGCGCCTTTAGACCCCTTCCCCCTCGCCCACCCCCACCCCCTCTGCCCCTTCGTGAACGACAAAACATCACCAATGTCAAAAGTATCGTCGTCGAAGATAAAACGGCCCGTCGATGGAGAGGACCGACCGACCAGATCTGTATCGTAACCAGTGATGCCCAGAATAGATGCTCGCCGAGAATCAACCCCATCACGTGAGACATTGAGGAACTGAAAGACACGGGGGTCTCTGAGGTCGTTGAAGGCTGTATAGCGCTGAAGGCCATGAGCGTGAGCAATAAAGACAGATGAGGGAGAGAACGAGAGAGATAGAGAGTCAGAGAGACCCATCAGTTCTTTACAGCCCGAGGCGATGACGAGGGAAAGAGCAACAACAAACAGAGTAAACAACCATCTCCCTTTCAACACGTCATCACAGCTAGGTAAAACCCCTGCACTCAGCAGACTGTAGAAAGCTGGGTGAGGCGGACGCTTGTACTTCTCAACACCAGTTCTGGTCTAAAGGTTCTGGAGTGTCTCTGACAGCAGAATAAGTCTACAAGCGTAAGGACACAAATTGACCGTGGGGTCTTGTGCAGTGTTTATTTGGAAAACCCTGTTTGGCGAGTGTGCTAGTGCCTGATTTTTTGTTGTATGAATAAGCGTGATTTTCGTGATCTTTGCATTTTGTAGGCCAAGATGCATGCCAAGGGTCCCTAACAAGAGGCAAGCTGCCAGTGAAGTTGGGACTTTTTGAGTGACAAAAGCGACGCGAGCGGAAGTGGAGAGCGACTGTCTGCCCAAACAGAAAGTAGGTTAGCAATACTCCAGTGAGGCCTGAGCGGAAAGGAGACATTCAATTTTCTTTTTAACTCCTGTCAGGTGCGTGCCCTTGAATGGTCTGTGCATGAAAATTTTTGTTTGTAGATTGAAACATGTTTAGGGGTGACTATGATGCCTGAGGCTCATAGGAAAAATATATATATAGGCATTTTGAGACCTCGTGCATTTGTGTTCTTTGGCCTGTAGCACAAGGGGTTCAAAATCGAATTATTGTTATTTTTAGACACACAAATCGCTCTGAGTTGTTTTGGTGGTGTCCATAGCGTCACACAAATCAGACACAAGCACAAATACATTCACAGACAGACTTGCGTTCACCTGATCCAAGCCGAAACGCAGCATCCGGTGACAGTGTCGTATACAGCACTCGACCTTGTGGCTTCGGACGGTTGAGTTTTCCTCGTTCGCACGGCCATCAAACGTCAGTGTCTTGCATTCGGACCTCTACTAATCTCGAAAATATAGAGTATTTCGAGCGCACAGGCGCAGTCACAAGGGCAACTGTTCCAGAACAGAATTCTCCCTGTACACAACCTAGTATTAGTAGCAATAGCGCCTTTCATTTTACACATATTTCCTTCCATGAAAACTAAAAATCTTTGTATTTCCCCTGTTTCTTTGTTGTTGTTTTTACTTTTGTTGGTTGTCTCGTAATGTGGTAATGTGTGGAAACACAATTTATTTTTGGTCACATAGGGTGAGTGAGTGTTTAGGGATTTAACGTCCTTTTCCACCACGTAAGGGTGAGATCAAAGACGGGACAACGAGAAAAAGGCCAGCACAAAAATCTTAGCCCGAGATTCGAACTCACGACCCGAGCATTGAGAGTCCAACGCTGTATCATTCGGCTGTCCCGGCTCCCCTTCTGTACATATCCATTCCGACTGGGACCAAATATCTGTGCTGGCCTTTATCTCGTCGCCCCGTCTTTGATATCACCCTTACGCGGTGGATAAAGACGTTAAATTCCCAAACACCCACCCCACCCTGTACATATCCAAAACAAAACGATCCAACAAATTTCTACTGACTTAGTGACTTAAATCGGCCTTACAGAGTTTTTCTTCTATTTCTTTTTTTAAACTTAGCTGGATGATAATTCACAACGGCCTCGAGAACATGACTATTTTGTCACTTGCTTTCCAGTGATGCTGCTGATGACGACAACAACAGCAACAGTGGCAATAAAAAAAACACAAGTGGTTCCAAAAGTCAAGTCAGATTTATTTTCTGTCTGAGGGTATTAGAAAATATAAAAAAGAAAGAAAGCAAAAATGGGTGAGTGAGTGAGTGAGTGAGTTTTAAGGCTTAAAGCCGCCCACGCACCAAAGACTAATTCGCGGCTAAGAAAAGAAAAAAAAAAAGAAGAAGAAGAGAATGACATACTTGCGTACAACGCTGTCAGAACCGCCTGTACTGCTACACGAGACACGGCAACAATCAAATACCGAAACGTCCATCTTCCAGACTGGCAGACATTGCAAAGCTGAATACGCCCTAGCCTGCAATGGGAACGCGGAGCCTGAAACGCCCGAAGGTACCGGAGAAAAGAGAACTGGATGAGCCGATATGACAGTACCACACCTGAGGGTACATGCATTTGTTTGAAGTTTACCCTAGCCGTTCAGGTGGGCCTTTCAACAAAGGAGGCGCCCGGGGGCGTTAACGTGCATACTGCTTTCAGTGCCGAGGAAAGAAGGAGGCCAGCAGACTCGGAAGATGGACTACAGTTGTTCGGTAAAAGGGTTTTATGTATCATGAATCTTCAAGCGTGTAAAACTCATTTTCAAAATACGGCTGTACTGAGAGAATGGGTGTGTTTCACATGAGCGTGCGTGTTGGGTTTGGTTGGTGCGCTTTGAGCCAGAAAGTGCCTATACGATACACAATCAGTATTATTATCATTATTATTATCATTATTATTATCAATGATGATGATGACGATGATGTGATGATGATGATGATGATGATTGTTATTATTATTAACATCTCGAAGCAAGCCATCACATACGCCATTACGGTTCGTCAGTTTTCTTGGTGGATCTGCACTTGAAGTGCGCAGATTGCCAATAGGAAACTCACAGTTAAATTAAACCTGGTGATGTTGCTGCGTTGTTTCATTTCACGTTGCCGGTGTGTGTGTGTGTGTGTGTGTGTGTGTGTGTGTGTGTGTGTGTGTGTGTGTGTGTGTGTTTTATTCCTTTAATGCAAACGTTAAACACAGCCACCTGATTCAATGCATTTTCAACATCTGAACCTGCACATCTGGAAAATTTGTCCACAGGAGTTTTTCCCTGACTCCTTTCCATAGGCAAGCGATTTCATGAGTCCCAGTGGGCATATTGGAACCCGCCAGACCACGCCAGCATGTAGCGGTCCGCCGCAAAGGGAGACTACTCATTTCAACATGCGCTGACCTCCCCTGATTAGTGCCGTCTGCTCCTCTCCGTATCAGTGTCCGCGCCAGACAGTGTTGAGACACGCACTTCACAGGTAAGGAGAGTGGGTAATTGGATGATTTTAACAGACTCGTGATCACGTGTTACTGTTAGTGTAAGACGTTTGGCTTTCTAGCGTTATTCAGGAGCTTGGCACAGAACTGACTGACAGGCGGAGGCTATAATTATTAGAGCGGGCTTCTGCTCCTTTTGCTACCTCCTGAATACTTCTGTTTTGTGTAAACTGACTGGCCAGCAGAATAAAACCATGTTTAAATCAGCTGACTGACAGGCCACAGAATGCAGTTTATTGCTACTCTTTGGATCCTACAAATGTCATGCAGCACACGTCCTTGAAAACAGATTTCCCAACCAAAACAGACAATGGTTTTCGGACGGAAGGAAGTAAGGCATGCCCACAACTGAGCTGCATGCCAAAAATCATCGAGTCACGCCCCGACAACGTAATTTTCATAGTATGCTGACGCGGCGTCCTTCCCAACCCCACTATGATACACAAAACTGTGCAGTCCGTTGTTCATGTCGGCCCTGGCACACGCCCAAGGGTGTGGCCAAAAATGGGTTACCCCTCAAATCAAAGCTGCCATTTTTCAACACATCAAACATCCCTCTTTTCACAATCCCCCCCCCCATCCCCCCCCCCCCCAAAAAAAAAAAAAAAAATCTGGGGCCAAATGCACTTTCAGCAACTCTAAAAATCTCAGGAAACATTTAAATTCATTTTAATAATACAGGTCCTCTTACTCGCTAACCTGCCTAATTTAAACTGTGCTTTGTGACCTGCATGTTGACCTCTCTACTACACTACTGAAATCGGGAGTAAAGTTGCTCACTAACGTGGTTTTGCAAAATAACAGTTTGAATTTGAAAAGCGAGAAAAGCAAGAAAAGCGAACAGTCCCCTGAGACAGGACAGACCGACGTTCCCGGCAGCTAACCCTTTCATTAGGTACAACATTGAGGAGACACACGTCAGTCAGCGGCGGTCTGTCTTGTCTCAGTTGGTTTAAACAGTTTTATTCATTTTGAACAAATATAATAATAATAATAATAATGAGTATTGTATAGGCGCTTTACCCAATTTCATGAATCGGCCCAAAGCGCCGCGAACTGAACCCAACACGCACGCTCACGTGAATCACACGCATTCTCTCACACACACTGGACGTAAACACATTACAATCATGTGGTGCGAAGGGTCAGCTCAGCTATTTAAATTTCGGAATTTAGAATTGCATTTATTTTTTAAAATTTGGTGGGCTGAACAATTCCAAAGCAGAGGGGGAGGAAGCCGGAGTACCCGGAGAGAACCCCCGACGGTCGGCCCGAATGAACGGTGCCACATACGAGAAGGGAAAATTCTTTGCCCCGAGTGGGACTCGAACCCCTGACCTCTCGCATTGGTGACAAGTCTCTTAACCACTAGACCACCGACCGCCCCGGTGCACTCTCACAATTTTCACGAGGCCGAGCACAAGTCAAAAACTTATAAGTGTGCTCATAAGTACAAAAACATTTGCGGCAGAGGCGTCAAATATAGTATTATGATAGGACAGATCTGTAAAGAAAGAGATAGGAAGAAAGGGGATAGAGAGAATGGCCAGTACGTACTGTACAAAGAAAAAAACAGTGGGACTGTGGTTTCAACGGTGGCAGCGGGCTGGCGACTGCTAATGGTAATCGGAAGTTAGGTGTCAAAGCGACCTGATATTTCTATAAAGTGCTGTACAGTTTCAAAAAGATTTATATTATCATTCAAAGAAAGATTGAGATTCCCTCTCAAGAGGGTGTTGAAGTTGTAGTTATATGGAAGAGTTGATATTGTTTGAGTACGTGCACTATTAAAGAGAGGACAATCCATAAGAAAATGAGCTGGGTCTTCAACAACGTTGCCGCATGCACATGAGCGGTCTTCAGATAAATGTTTCTTAAAGTCTCAATACGCATGACAAGCTAACAGCAGCGTCAGTGTGGAAAACTGTTCATCAAATGCGCTGAATCTGTGCATCAGCCGGAATCAGTCACTTGAGTCACACTATAGCATCTGAGACCATTGTGGTGACTGGCCGGAGTGTAAGTTGTTCCGGAAGCGTACCGCGTACTGACCAGGGCCCGTATGTAAAAGTCGAGGTTAATTTAACCCACGGCTACGGGCCTAACCCAGACTAGGACAAAAGAAACACAAAAGCAAGATTAAATAAAAAAGGAAGCGAAGAAAGGAAGAAAAAATCCTTCTTTAACAGCTTAGGCATCTTGCTGGAATGGGTCCGCTTCTTGATTTAAAAAAAAAAAAAAAAATATTTAACCCTAGAGCTAGTTTAGTTCGAGGTTAGACTCTAACCCAGGGCTAAAAGCCCTAACCTCGACTATTACATACGGGCAATGATGACTGTGTTTGACGGAGCTGATTGGTAGCTAATTCTAGAAGCTTTGTCGAATTCCAGTCTGTTCAGGAATCAGTGTACCGTAGGTTCAAAGAAAGTCGTTTGACTCCTTTAATTATTTTCTGGTTTAGAGCATAAAACGCCAGTCTTAACCACAACTTGATAAGGCGCAAAGTTTTACCCAAACTGGGCCATGGAAAACACCGACACGAACAGAAAGTGTTCGAGATTAATTCCACAGATCCTGCGTCCTGTCCCCCAGTTCCATTTCGTGGCCCAGCCTTGGACCCCAGGGTTTGTGTAGTCTTTGATTTTTTTCCCCGTTGGCTGATTTAAAGGATCGATGTTGGCGGAGGCGGGCAGGAAAAGGGGAAGCCGTGTTTCCCGGCATCAGTGTAAATAGCCGATAAATGGCTTAGGGGAAAAAGAAATGTCAGGAGAAGAAAAGGTACAATCCGCTGATCTGGGGTTGTATTGAAGTTTTGGCTTGAAATTGTAGGTCGGTAACCTGTAGGCTGCAACACTGCTAGGTAACTCCTGAGGGGGAATCTGAAAACAACAACAACAAACCGAAAAAACCTCCAAGAACAAAAGCAACAACAACAACAGCAAGAACTTGACAACATAACCCCCCCCCCCCCCAAAAAAAAAAAAAAAACCAAAAGGAAAAAAAAAACAACAACCAAAAACATCAACAACACCACCACCACCACCACCACCACCACCAACAACAACAAACAGGAAAGAAACGAAAACAAACAAACAAACAAATCTGCGGAGATTTGGCGTACGCAAGTATGACGCCCAGGGCAGTTGATAGTAGTAGTAGTAGTAGTAGTAGTAGTAACAGTAGTACTGAGTTCAGCAAAAGTTTTAGATTTCACGTTCTGCTAACCGGTCTAATTCCATCTTTGCTAAGCCAGCTTATGTTTTGGAACAGTTTTGCTCGTCAGTACGCCTGTACGCTCGAAATACTCTATCTAGATGATTAGTACAGCTCTTAATGCGATACAATGTTGTTTACACTTTGCGCGAGCGGTCCAAAATTCAGATTCTACGACACGTAAGTACAGTGCTCAGTGTCGTCGCCGCGTCATCGGGTGCACTTTTGTTGGCTCAGTGCCAGCATTACGCTGTCACTGTCCAGGTGTCTAAGTGGTGTGATTAAAGATACCACGAAAACAACTCAGAACGATCTGTGAGCATAAGAATGTTGGCATTAGTCGCTTTAAACTCAGCCTACTGTTCCCAAAATAGGTCAGCGTCTGGCACCACAAGTCAAAGTAACCCGCGTCACGTTGAAATATGTGCGTATTTCAATAGTGTCCGATGTCAGTTTTGCTTGAGGCAGATATGCCCAGAGTATCGTTGAGGAGTAAAATTTGACGCGTCAGCCTGTTCAGTCACACTATCTTAACTTTGAATATTTAAATATAAAAAAAGACTCCCCGAGTGACATTGTCGGGTGACCATGCAACGACCCAAAATACACATCAAAACCCCAAACAAATGAACCACAACAAGCAAACAAATAAATAAACAACTGAAAAAAGGACAAGGGTGGGTGGGTGTATGGGGGTTTAACGTCCTTTACCACCACGGACGGGTAACAAAGACGGGGCAACGATGAAAAAGCCAGCACAAATATATGGCCCCAGCCGGGATGCGAACTCACGACCGAAAAAGGACAACAAACAAGAATAAATGAGGTGGAGGAACCCCCCCCACACGCACACACACCCCCCTCCTTCTTTCTACGAGTCCAAACTTCAAGTTAGCCATGGACGCCTTGGCCTTGAAGCTATGGCGCCAATCACCAGTCCTCCAGACAATACTACTAAAACAGTCTTTCCTTCATCACGTGGACATCACTACCCATTATAGTCCCGTACATCAGGCTTTTGGTTCTGGCGCAATAGTGACAGTAACCACACGGCTCTCAGTTGTCCCAGACCATCAGCTTCAGTACATCTCTCAGCCCGCTCAGCTTGAAAATGGGGCCATAAACCTTAGACGCTTTGCACGTGCTGAATACAAATGACACACTTGACAGGCATCTTGGGTTTTTCTTGTCAGAATGATATTATCTGAGGTCGAAGGAATCTTTACAATTTCTTTTTTTTTCTTTTCTTCTGTACGATGGTATGTGGTTAGGTTGGTGGAGGAAGAAGGGAGGGTGTGTGAAGGAGAAATTAATATGTTTCTGGCGTCACGACGTAGGTGGGTTTTTTTTTTTCGAGCAGAAATACGCTACTGAAAAAAAAATAATGACGAAATAACGAAGCAAAAACAGAAACACAAAAGAAACAAAAGAAAAACAAAAAAAGACCCCCAAGAAGTAGGACGTCAGCAAACACAAAATCCAACCCTAAAAACACAAACACAAACAAAACATACGTAACAACAACAGAAGCAACAGCAGCTCCCCCCACCCCCACCCCTCCACTCTCACCCCCTACCAAAAACTAAACAAACAAACAAACAAAAACTTCCTGGGCATTCGCATTGGCCCAACACAACCCTTCCACAAAATAAACAACTACAACAGCGACAAACCCCACCAACCAAAAATTAAAACAATCCAAAAATAATAATTATAATAACAATCGCATTAATATAGGCGCTTTATCCCGTGTATTTGGCTCACAGCGCCGCGAACTAAGCCCAACACGCACGCTCACGTGAATCACACGCATTCTCTCAGACCGTCACTGGACAGAAACACATTACAATCGTGTGCTGCGAAAGGCCAACTCAGCAATTTGAGTTTCGGAATTTTAGAATTGCATTATTTTCGAATTTTGTGGGCTGAACATTTCCAAACAGACTGATAAGACTGCAAAGAACAGAAAACACAAACAGTAGACTAAACACACACACACACACACACACACACACACACACACACACACTCTCTCTCTCTCTCTCTCTCTCTCACACACACACACACACACACACACACACACACACACACACACACACACACACACAAAACAACAACAACAACAACACGGGAAGACAGTTCACAAGCGGTTCGAACGAGGCAGTAACCAGCCCTGCGTTAGACTTACATTTCCAGGCCTGCCCACCACACACCATGCAGTCTGCAATAAGTTTACCCCGCCTCCCTTATCAACGTGTACCAGCTTCCCTACCGCCTGACCCCAGCGCCCAAATTATTCAATAAGTTTCAAATTTCCCATGACTTATATGCCAGCCACAGCACCGGATCGAACTGAGGTCAAACAGAGGAAGCCGATCACTGGGAACCTAGAGCAGCGTCGTGCGATCTGGTTTCTGAGGCTCAGATGGTATAGTTCGCCCGTTAAGGGGGTGCAAATGTATACCAGTCAATTCCGTCGACATTTCGGCATAAAGTAGAGTCGTAGAGCGAAGTCAGGGGCCACGTGACTTCACCTCGCCAGACCCTGGAGTACATTTGCACCCCCTCCCGCGTTGCGAGGATACAGTCGCCCCCGTTCGTTGACGACTTGAGTTTATCTGCCCCTCCTCCGCATGACTGGTATACATTTGCACCCCCTAACGGGCGAACTATACCAGCTGAGCGTTACTGAGAGGGTACGGTTTAGTGTAGACAGTAAACATTGTTCTTGGCCAGAAAAGCTGCCGATGTCAAATTATGGGTTACATTCTGTTTATTTTATGCTGATAAATGTTACTTGGACAGTTTCTTTTTCAGTGCGTGGATTAAAGGCAGGTTATGGTCGAAACTATAAGCTATACATACTTAGTTTCATGTGCACAATTTGGAAATGGAGCTCTTAGTTTTAATAGGTGTTATGCTCGTGGATGTCGTTCGCGTGCTTCTAAACGAACAAACAAAGAAACAAACAAATCCAAACAATATTCCACCACCACAACCTCCACCAACAATAACAACAACAACAACACACACACAGACACCCACACACTGTCAGAGCCATCAACACCTAAACAGTATAATGCCGATAAAAAAAAACACACAAAAAAGAAGAAAAACACAACAACAACAACAACAACCAAATCACCACCACCACCACGAACAACAACAACAACAACATCAGCAGCAACAAAACCCTCGATCTCCAGTTTTTAACCTTCAGCCTTCAGACGTTTACATCCACCGAAACCAAAGATCTGAGCAAACTTGGTGACCACCAAGAGCAAGGAATTGAGGTGAACCTGACGCCTGATCCCCACCTCCTCCCCTCCTCAGTTTAATCAGCTTGCTGCATGCAGGACCAAGTCCCTAAGGACGAGAGGGTTTAGTGGAAAAACAGCTGTGGTGCAAGGAAAACAGCAGACTTTTCGTAGGCATTCAATAGGTATGGAAGAGGCGGCGGTAAAATATATATCTCAGCTGTATGGAAAGCGTACATTCCATTGCGGTTAAGCCCAGTGCAATAAGACAGATTTGCCACCAGAAGAATTTACTCCGGAGTATAACAAAAAAATATCGTAAAGAAATTCTTGCTCCGGAGTAAAAACCGTACGAGAAAAGTACTCCTTGGCCTGGGAATACTTCCTTCGTAGGAGGCTTTTACTCCGGAGTAAAAATTTCGAACGATTTTTTTTTTTTTTTTTTTTACTCCGGAGTAAATTCCTCGTGAGAGTAAGTATGTCGTGCTACACCGGGATTCTCTTAGAGACACTTGTGACGATCATGCCTGTGAATCCATCACAAAATCAGAAAGTCTGAGTTTTTCCCCACGTTTAGAGTGACAAGGGTACGAGCAGATATCTATACCCTATAAAAAAAAAAAAAAAAGTTAGATCCAGAGTAAATTGACGGAAACACTTGTGACGATCTCACGAGTGAGTCCATCTCAAAATCGGAAAGTCAAAGTTTTTTCCCCCGTTTAGAGTGACAATGTGACAAGGCGAGTACGAGTATAAATTATATCTATACCCGATTTAAAAAAAAAAAAATGGTTAGATCTAGAGTTTTAAAAAATTGATGGAAACACTTGTGACGACCTCAACAATTTATCGTAAAATCGCGCGGGGAACTCGGAGTTCCCTTCCCCCTTCAGAGTAAGAAGATGCTGCACGTCATATGAAAATATAAGGGCTATCTACATTCGTTATAAAAATTGAACAACCTCGGTATCAGATCCAGGGAATGATGGACACACTTGTCATAACGACACAGGAAGTTTATCTTCAAATCGGAAACTCTAACGTATTTTTCCTCTTCGGAGTAAGAAAAACCATGGTGGAGGAACTGATCCCATTTTTATTCCGAGAAAGGGACGTAGGTGGGGAGAGATGTGGGGAGAGGGGCGGGAGAAGGGGGTGGAAGGCAAGGAGAGGGGGGGGGGAGAAGGAGGGACCAAGATTTCCCCAACTCGTGAGAACGCATGCCCTGGGCACCGAAGCAAAACAGCAGAATCCGTTAGATCAATAGTCGCCCATCTCGCGCAAATGATCAACCCCCAACGCAAAAACATTTTCTCTTGATTAAAATCAAGGAGGTTTTCCCCTCCTCGCAATCTGACGAATAATCTAACTCGGTTTATTTGGCTCCCCCTCTCTGCTGTTTTCCAGTCTCTGGTGAGATGAACCCAAACTGAGATGCAACTGTGTTTTGGACCAGACCACAGTATGTTTTCTCCCAACAAAGCGTATAATTCCCGTATAATCGGTAATTAGTTCAAGTAGCACGGAAAACCAGGGGACTTAATTTGTAGCACGGAGAACTAAGGGAGTTAATTTGTGTCCGGAAAAACATCTTTGTACCACCTCGTTCCCCGTAATCGCTATTACGGGATTTGATTACCCGCCCCTTGCTGCTGTGGCGAGTTATCTCCGGCTGACAGCGCCCATGTGGCGCGGCGCCCTCTCCAGTGTACCGTGACCATAAATGATGCATGAAATCATATTGCTTTGGGAGCGATTACCATGCTTCAATTGTTTACCCTCATGCTCGGTGTTAACAATATTGTTTCAGTTGTGTGGCGTTCTGCTGGGGAAAAAACCGACACTTCTTTGTTTCCCGCTGATTTATGCTCGGCGGTATTGATATCAATGGGCAATACCATGAAATGCGTGCGTCAACAACAAATGAAAATGCTTTTGAGGCATTGCTGTCGATATATTTAGCCAGTTTCAGTTTACGGAAACCGGCAATCCTACTGAATGTATTAAGCAGTTATTTGTCACAATTAAAGGTTTTAATATATTTTTTGCCGGCAAAAAAAAACAACAACAATCTGCGGGTATTTGGTGGAAAAGGACGTTAAACCCCCAAACACCCACCCCAGTCGTCGCAGGTCTCGGCTAGCCGATTTCGGGTCAGTGCAGAGGGTAAGCGTAGTGAAACCCGATGGTACAGAGTTGGGCTGGGTCTTGTGGCCAAGGACGGATGTACAAACACGCTCCCCTTCTCCTCCGCCCAAGTTGCTTACATCTGTTTGCGTGCCCACAGGCCACGTCGCTGGCATTTTCCAAATCTCCCCCAATCACCTGGGATTGCGACAGGGGACTATAGTTTTTATCCCCCCTGCGCGTGTTTCATGCCATGCAAATTAGCGCGTGCGGAAGCGGGCGTGATAAGGCAGGATACGCCAGGGGGGCAGCAGTGTTTTGACATGGCGGCGTGTAGCAGTTGTTGCTGATGAACCCCGAGCACTGGGGCGATGGGGCAATAATGATGTTGCAGAATATGGCTGATAAGTGGCGCGAGCTCGTTACGCGAATAATATGATAGGGAGGTGGAGGCAGGAGGTGGGGGAGGGGTGTGTGTGTGTGGGGGGGGGGGGAGTGTGTGTGTGTGTGTGTGTGTGTGTGTGTGTGTGTGTGTGTGTGTGTGTGTGACTGATGATGACTCTAGGTGTACTTCTCTAGATGCCAGTGTCTTGACTGCCCACCATAGACACTTGGCAGGGCGTAGGAAAGATTTTACTTGCTTTATAACTGTTGTTAATGTTCACTCAGTGACAATGGCGTCCGGTCAGGATTTGATGATCAGAAATGACGACAATAACTTGACTGAATAAGCCGATAAGTTCAGGTGTATTATTTTCCCACTAGAAAACAACAACAACAACATGCTGTGTCCCAACACTGACGTTTAAGAAAAAAACCCTGATCCGACTGGTTCTGAGAAGGTTCAGTGCTGCCAGACTTGGCTTTAAAAACCACACACACACACACACACACACACACAGAGAGAGAGAGAGAGAGAGAGAGGGAGAGAGCAGCAGTAAGCTCCAGTCCTATTTCCTTTTCCTGTATTCATCTAGATCGGTCAAACAATGAAGACAATTCTCAATTTCACTACCAGGCTTCGCCTCGCTTTTTGCTCGACACAAGCGGAGGCCAGTCGGTTTGATCGAAAGGAGACAAGATGAGATAGAAAGGGAGACATGAGGAAGCCTGCTCCACTGATGTACGTGACGTGTCACCGTGGAAATCATCCGCTAGGTGGGGCTTCTCTCCACGTGACTGACACGGCGCCTTGCGCATGCTCTATCAGGGTTTCCTGTTAGCGAGAAACGAAGTGGCGTGATCCTCGGATTTATGCAGGCCACTCCGATTACAGGAATCCGTTTCAGTATCTGTCTTGACATCCCTGGAAACACTGGACAGGTTGATATGGAGCTGAAAGGTCCACCTTCCAACAAACATGCATAATTATCTCCCAGTCTCACACATATCGTCAGGTCAGCGCTGTTTTGGTGATGTCTAACACGCGTAATACCACAACTAGACCGTGATGTCTAACACGCGTAATACCACAACTAGACCGTGATGTCTAGCACGCGTAATACCACAACTAGACCGTGGAGTCAAGTGCTGTGTTGACCTGAAGGACCACGTTCGGCGAGTGTGCTATTTGTAATGATGGAAAAGCACGACATTCATGATTTTTGTATTTGTAGGACAAGGTGCATGCCAGGGGCGTTGCAGCAGGAGACAAGCTGCCGGTGAAGCTGGGACTTTTTCAAGTGGTTTTTGCGCACAAGGCAGGCACGGGTGACGCGAGTGAATTAGAGCAAAGTGGCTTTGCGGCCTAGACAGACTGGCATTACTCCGGTGAGGGCTGAGTGGAAAGGAGACATTAGATTTAAAAAAAAAAAAAATCTGTCAGCTGCGTGCCACTAAATGTTCTGTGCCTGGTAATTTTTACTTCTTGATTGAAGCATTTTTTAGGGGTGACCATGGTGCCTAAGGCTAATAGGGAACATATAGGTAATTAGAGATTTCTTCCATTTATGGTCTTGAACCACATCGACCAGCGTAGACATACGCACACTTACAGCCTTACGCAAACTAGCACTGAGCTAACAGAAGCCGAAACGCGAGCCTAAGAGCACATCGTCTGCAGCTGACTGCCATGTCGGAACGGCTGACCAGAACTACTTCGGGCCGTTGCACTTCTCGTTCTCGTACGACCAGCAGACGCCAGTATATTGCAGTCAAAGCTCTACTAATCACTGATGAAGAGCGTACAGACACTGCTCGGTGGGTCTTTAGGGGTTTAACGTCCTTTTCCACCACATACGGGTGATATCAAAGACGGGGCAACGATGAACAAGCCAGCACAAGTATTTGGCCCCAGCCGGGATGCGAACTCACGACCCGAGCATTAGAAGTCCAACGCTTTACCATTCGGCCAACCCGGCTCTCCGCGTACACTGACACTGACAAGCGCAAAACAAAGGTTGACTAGGACTGCTTGGGGCCGTTGCACTTCTCGTTCTCGCACGGCTAGCCCTTCAATGTATTGCAATAAATCTCTACTACTCACTGATGAAGAGCGTAGAGACACACTGACAAGCGCAACTGTTACAAAACAAACGTTGTCTTCCGTAAAAAGCCTTGAAATATTGGAACTGGCACCTTTAATGCAAGCGTCCGAGATCGTGCCAGAGGGATGGTTCTTGATGGCATGCCGGCCGTGCAGTTTTCAGCCACAGACAAAATAATCAAATTCTTGACACAAAAATACACACAGTGGAGAACGGAAGTTAAACCCGCGTTCGCCCAACTCAAGTTACGAGTTGTAAACCACCGGGGTTCGGCTGAAGACACACCTCGCAAACATTCGAGTACATTTTTATTTTTTTGGATAGTTCTGGCAGCGTCAGGTCTGTGTTGGGGTTTGGTCGTTGTGTGTTTGTTACGTAGCGGACTGAACAGTGTGAGATCCAGCGCTGCTTGGTTTGTCCCCCACCCGGCTAGCATTGTTCACACCACAACAGTTTACATGCTTTAGGGATGACATCAGTGTTAAGGAAGGAAATGCTGTGGAAAATTACAAGGGGTTGTCAGTCCTTGAAATCATGCTAATAATGTGCCTAGACGGAACACACAGCTTCAAACAGCATGTACCAACGGATATATGCTCCTTCAGTTAGAACAAACACACAACCAACCAACCAAACAAAAGGGGGGGGGGGGGAGGGCCCTCCGTGATGTCCCCACACTGTCAGCCTTTAAATCACAGCTCAAAACATACCTGTTCCGTCAGGCCTTTCCATAGATAAGTGGGACCCTCTGTCCATGTTCATGCATGTGTGTGTGTGTGTGTGTGTGTGTGTGTGTGTGTGTGTGTGTGTCTGTGTGTGTGTGTGTGTCTGTGTGTGTGTAATTTTGTCTATTTGAGTAAGTTTTCCAGCTGGGGCGATCTCAAGTATAATCGGCGGTTTGAGAAAAATCAGCTGTTTTATTTGTAGCCTATTCAAGTTGAACAAAAAAAGTTGACCGGTGTTGACATGTGCACCTCAGACACCAAGGAGTGGGTGGGTGGGTGTTTGTGGGTTTAACGTCCTTTTCCACCACATTCGGGTGATATCAAAGACGGGGCAACGATGAAAAAGCCAGCACAAATATTTGGCCCCAGCCGGGATACGAACTCACGACCCGAGCATTGGAAGTCCAACTGACGCTCTACCATTCGGCCACCCCGGCTCCCCGAGAGAGAGAGAGAGAGAGAGAGAGATTCCAGCGAACGCCAGGTGGCGACACAGGAAGCTATGAGGGACGCATGCTGACGATTCCGGTTCGATCCGGACTTCAGTCTCCGTGTTTGCAGCTGCACGTGCGTTCTTGTGTCGTCATGCACGTGCGCATGTGCGGCGATACGGCCCAGGAACAAACGGATGGCTAATGGCATTATAATGGCGGTAGTGATAGCTCTATCGTATTTGCTTGACGAGGAACATCAATCCCTTTTATCGGTCCGATAAGCTCTTTGGAAATACACTGGTTTGGCTCGCAAGAGAAGCGCGATTGAGTTTTCCTGCAACTGCCTTTGTCGTGTATATCGTGTACTTAGTTTTTTGTGTGTGCTCTCTTGGTCCAGGGCCCGTATGTAAAACTCGAGGTTAATTTAACCCACGGCTACGGGCCTAACCCAGACTAGGACAAAAGAAACCCCAAAACAAAATCAAATTAAAAAAGGAAGCGAAGAAAGAAAGACAAAAATCCTTCTTTAACGGCATAGGCACCGTGCTGGGATTGAACTGCTTCCTGATTTAAAACAAAAAAGCAACAGTTTAGTTTGAGGTTAGACTCTAACACAGGGCTAAACTCCGTAACCCCGACTTTTACATGCGGGTCCAGGTATTCAGTTCCTGATTTGTACAAAAAGCTGCTGGCTGTTGTGTGTTGCATCCAGTTAATGAATTCCTTACTGAATCTACTTTTTCATTTACTCAAATAACGATAGTGTTTTCAAGCCACTGGCTTTATACAAAGAACGGGTAGTCGCGTATTTAGGGGTTAATATCTATGTTTTGTTTTTTGTTTTGTTTTTTTCGTCCAGACTTGTACACACCGTTTATTGAATCTCTAAATTTACATTTTCATACTTTAATGCGTCATTCACTCAAAGTACGATCGTGTTTTCAGACAATTGTTTTATACAAAGAACGTCAGTGTGTTCGCGTATTGAGGAGTGCTTTCAGGCAACTGCCGGTTCCATACAAAGAATGTATATTCGCGTATT
>JACVVK020000008.1:1205000-1212500 GCA_018292915.2 Batillaria attramentaria | reverse complement strand
TATCCTCCCTCAAACACACGCCCCCGTAATTTTACGGCGTTTGAATTGCCATCAGTGTAACAGTCACTCAACTTGACAACATCACAGTGTGAGCAGTTGACTAGATAAAAACGGTACGGGGGGGGCCTGGGTTGAGGGGTGGGGGTGGGGGGTGGGGGAGGGGAGGGTTTGAGTGGCCGGATGGGGAGTTGACAGCCCCTGTGTGTGTGTGTGTGTGTGTGTGTGTGTGTGTGTGTGTGTGTGTGTGTGTGTGTGAAGTTTGGTGACTTTTCAACGTACATTTTACCACGAAAGCAATAAAATATTGAATGACGCTTTATTTTGTACACGACACCACACACACACACACACACACACACACACGCCCACGCACACCTCCTCCTATCTCCGAGTCCAAACTTGGCCATGGGCACACACACACACAGAGAGAGAGAGAGAGAGAGAGAGAGGACATTTCTTCACTCAGTCGCTTACACCACTCACACTAAAACCACCCACCCACCCACTCAGTGACTGCATGAAAAAGAATATATAGAGAACTCTTTCTTCACTATAACAACCTCAGCGAAATCGAGACACACTCCGGCAGCACTACGGGGCCGCTGAAGACTGGAGATACTGAGACTCCTGACTAGCGCAGAGGTAACATTCACCGACGCTGCTCGCGAGACAAAAAAAAAACCCACTAGTGAAATCCGTTACACAGTTGTAGCCAGCCAGGTGTGAGTGAGGCTGGCATCGCGCGGAGACTCAAAGACTGAGCCGTCAGCCGACCAAATCCAAATCACGAAATCGCCGTGTGCTGAAGACTGCTCGGATTCACACTCTACACTAGAGTCGTGAGCGGTGGCGGCAAAGCAAGCACGTACTACCCCAGGATTCCGATACATCGCTAGACAGGCACAAGAACAACCGGTTGCATCAACAGAACCCGCAGTGCGCGAGTGCCGGAGCGTCGTGAGTGCTGTAGAAGGCGTACGTGCACGCCCCGGTGCCGCTGCTGTAGTGCTAGTGGTTACTTTCGCTGCCTCTTCCCAGTTCCAGTGTTCCCGCAGTAACCCGGTGCTGTGTGCCTGTCTGACACCAGTGGCAGGCAATTCAGTCCTCAGCAGGGGGAAGATCCCAGCGACCAATGGACCACTCAGCGGTGGTCCTCTCTGCCCCTGTCTGAACCATCCCAGTCCCCTACCTTACACCCCTACTACTCTCGCCCAGGCTCAAAGCGAGCCAAGCAACAAGCGTCGATATAATTAAGCCATTAGATCAATGAGCCAGGAGTAATCCCCCCCCCCCTCTTGTCTTTGCTGAGGGGAAAAGGGAGCGACAGAGATACGAGGGACACAGTCTAGCAGACCACGGCAGCATTCCGTCAACCCGGCAAGTCTTACACCCTATCTGTCTTTTGCCCTTCCTTCCTCTTTGTCACAGCACTGACGGAGCCTGTGGTCGTCGCTCCCTTTGAGTAGTCGGCTTGTCGCTGGCACAGCAAACCAGCAGACGCCGCAGCAAAAGGCCGAAGCCGATTTCATCGGGAGCAACTGGTGTATACCATTCTCACTCACAGACACCGGCACAGTGTGAGGACCGAGGAAGAGGTGGAGACTGGTGTGAAAATGATTCGCTTCCTTCTGTGAGACTGACCGTCCGTCAATCACGCGTTGAAGTGGAAGACTGTTTAGTGGCTGCTGCTCGCAACGAGAGGAAGGAAGGAAGGAAGGTGAAGACGGAGGGAGTGAGGGGCGGTTGGAACTGATAGGAGCGGGGGGTGTCTATCTGTCAGCCGGTCTACGTCTCCGCTCTGCTCTTCTTCTTCTTCAGTTGTCTTGATCAAGGAATACAGCGCGGTTCAGAGCGCCGCTTCGGCCAGCGTGGCGACACTGGTGTCAGGGGTTGAAGTCCCACAGCTCTTGCCTCCCTCTTCATTTTTTTTTTTACACTGTTGATTCTCTCCACATCAAGGTGTTGCTTCCAGCCAGCCAGCCAGTCACCCACCCGGACCCCCCATCAGCTGAGGGCTCAGTGCTGTCACAAGGGAACTGCCCACCAGTCCATCACATCAAATTAGAATTTCCACCACCACTGTGTCACTCTCCAGCATTCCGCGCTCGGCCAGTCAAAGGACCATCCAGTCCAGGACTGAAAAAAAAAAAAAAAAAAAAAACCCGAGTCGTGATCGAAGAGGAATCATTTGGCTTAAAAAAAATTGTGTGAATGCCAAATTGTGCGTCGGATCTCCTGGGAGTGGACCGGGGGGACAAGAGAAGCAGGCAATTGACAGAAGCGGGAGGAGACCACGCGAAGTCTGCAGCTGATGTCTTTTTCAGAGAAGACAAACGCCTGTTTACACACAACCCCTGAAGGGCGAGATGGCTTTTAGAGGAGACTGTGTTTGATGGAGGGAAAAAGTGACACGTCTGGGACAACCTACACACAAAAGAATTCCACAACTGGAAGTGGTGTAGATTGGTTAAAGAAAAAAGAGAGGAAGAAAGTTTGTGAAGTCCGCGAATAAACGCACAAGGGATGAGTGAGTGAAGAACTAAAAAAAAAAAAAGTCTGTACAACTTGAAAGAGAGAAAGCCGGAGACAGGAATGAGTGAGTGAAGAACGAAAAAAAAAAAAAAAAAAGTCTGTACAACTTGAAAGTGAGAAAGAAAGCCGGAGAGTTCGCGAACACAGACATGAATGAGTGAATGCAGAAACGAAAACGGTACCTCTAGAAAGAAAGACGGAGAGGAAAAGGACGAAGTTTGGTAGCAATGTGTATAGTGGTTAAGTTTAAGCGTTGAAACTTGTGACCAGAAAGGAAATGTGTTTAATCGTGGAAAACACGGATGCCGGAATTCGAGAACAGGTTCATGTTGGATAACAATATCAGTTTTCAACGACTGACAAAGCATTGAAAGTTCAGCAAAAAAAGAAAAGATTTTGTTTTTAGTAGTGAAAAGATTTGTCAGACGTAATTCGACAACAGACTGGCGCAGGCTGAGTGAATGAGTATGTGAGTGAAAAAAAAAAAAAAAAAAAGGAGGCAAGAAAAGAAAAGGGAGGAAGGAGGGAAGAAGAGATCAGAAAAAGAGCAGAGTGATTGATCGGCCCCAGGAGACAGGGCAGTGACAGGCAGAAAGCGATGGTGTTCAAACCGAGGGCGCCTTGCCGCCCCCTCCACAAGTGGCTGGCCTCCTCTCACCCGCCGCCCGCGGCCGACGACCCACCGGCAACAGGCGACCGCCTGCATCTTATGGCCACCACCACCACCCCCCACAGTCACCACCACCAGCAACACCCCCACCACCACCATCACCGGGCTCATCATCATCGATACAGCTACAGCTACAAGTCTTTTGGCACGGGGCGTCCCGCGCCGCGCAGGTTTCTAACTTTTCTCAAAACTCTTGTACGGGATGCACGTGCATTGTTCCAACAGTCCCGTGCCCCCCGCTCTATATCCAGCGTCCCTTCTTCGAGTTCAGATTTTCTCCCGGTCAGCCCCACAGAAACCTCGTCCCTCACCGCGCCTATTCTCGGCGACGACGCGGGCGATAAAGTTGAGGAAAATGGCCTGAGTGGCAAGGACAATGATGGCTTAGATGGGACAGTTGCTGGGCAAGGTGCGGAGGAAAAGATAAGTTTGGAAACTGCATCGGGTGACGGAGATAGTACCGTCGCGGCTGTGAGTAATGCTGACGAGGGTTGTAGTGGTGGTAGTGGATATGTTGGACTGTGTCGTAGGAGAATGACTAGCATCACACCGGTGTCTCTGCTCTGGTCCCTCCTGTCCATTCTCGTGGCCAGCGCCTGCGGGTTGAGTTTCTTCCACCCGTATTGGATCGTCCACCCGGATCGACTACATTCCTTCGGGCTCTTCACCCAGTGCGTCAGGGATACCAAGGCCCATTACCCCCGGGCTGTGTGTAAAGGGTACGGCCCCGGGGACGGGGCCTGGGACGGCGTGGACCTCGGCAGCATCCCGGCGGGTGCTTGGCAGGCCTCCACCCTGCTGTACGGTAGCGGGGTGGCCTTGGAGTGTGTGGGTGCCGCGGTGACTCTGGTGTTACTGATGATCCCCTCGCGACCTTATAGCGGTCGCCGGCTGGCGCTCCTCAACGGTTACCTGCAGACAGTGGCAGGTGAGTCGGTGAACTCAAACTTTTGCTCCTTGTTTTTCCCTTCTTGTTGTTTTGGCTGAACACCCCCAAGTTTTTTTTGTTTTGTTTGTTTGTTGCCTGTTCCTATTATATGCATCGTAAGCTTGTAAAGCGCCAAGAGCTAACACGAGTTAGGCGCAATGCATCTGCCCCTCTTTTTGTTCGTCAGTATTGTTATGAAGGTCTTTATGTCCGGTGTGGGAGAAGATGCGTGTGATTCACGTGAGCCGTGCGTGTTGGACTGATTCAGCGCGCGGCGCTTTGAGCCGGCCAGTTCAAGAAAATGGCCGGTTACTGAAAGAGCCTACACAATACTTCGTTATTATTATTATTGTTATTGAGAAGGTTATCCCCCTTGAGGGGGAGCCGGGATAGCCGAATGGTAGAGCGTTGGACTCTCAACCCTCGGGTCGTGAGTTCGAGTCCCGGCTGGGGCGAAATATTTGTGCTGGCCTTTTCCCTCGTTGCCCCGTCTTTGATATCACCCTTACGTGGAGGAAAAGGACGTTAAATTCCCAAACACCCACCCACCCTTATCCCCCTTGAGTGACAGGTATGCTATAGGGGAGCTATAAGGTCGCGAGCGTGTTACCGTTTTGAAGTACCCCGTCTCTCTCTCTCTCTCTCTCTCTCTCTCAACAGACCCAAAGTCCCATCTAGCTTTCGCTTTCCCTTTTTCCACCTCTTTACAAGTCTTGTTTGTCTTGGTGCGTATCTATGTACATAGCAACAAACAGTGCGAATTTGATTTGAAATTGTGTGCATGATGATGATGATAATGATGATGACGACGACGACGAAAACTTGATATCAGTGTGCACATCTCCACTCCTAACTGAGTGCTCACGGCGATGATTAGGGAGAGATTTTGAGAGAATGATAAGGCAGACTGAGGACCAAGCGTAGTAGGTACGTCAGTGCAGTGAAAGTTCAAAGAGGCTCAATTCTTGGTGACGTCAGGATAAACAGGGTAGTCATGTCTTTCGCCTCAAGTGTAGTGAGAGGACATGGGTACACCGACAAAATGCAACGGAGCAAAAAAAAAAAAAAAAAAATCTCCTTAACTCAGTTACTATGCAAGTCGAATATAGACTCAATTAGTACCTTGCGCACCTGTACCGTCACGCCGGCCTATGTGCCTTTGATCTGTGAGGGGGAAGAAAACAAGCGAAAATATTTCTATCGTCGCGTCTCGCATCCCGGTGAATTTATCACCGTGCATCTGAATCAGAAGTTAATTACATCAAGTCAACGGCAATGTAGTGTGTGCCCTCACTGGGGCTCAGCATCACAGGGATGCTAGTGGGAGCCTGCTCGTAAATCAGCTGCTGTAAAAATAACTACACCTCTCTCTCTCTCTCTCCGAGTCTCTCTCTCTCCGAGTCTCTCTCTCTCCGAGTCTCTCTCTCTCTCTGCTCTGCTCTCCAGTATCATTCTCTATCTTTCATTCTTTGTGTGTCTCTGTGTGTCCCCCACCCCCCTCCTCCTGCAGACTCCACTCTGTATACCGCCTGCATGTGTGTGTGTGTGTGTGTGTGTGTGTGTGTGTGTGTGTGTGTGTGTGTGTGTGTGTGTGTGTGTGTTATTTAGAACTAGTTGTAGTTTAGCAGGGACAAGATGTAAGAAATAAGAAATGTTTGCGCACCTAATCTTTTATCCTTGTAAAATAAAAAAAAAACTGTCTCTCTCTCTCTCTCTCTGCAACAGACCCAAAAGTCTCATCTAGCTTTCACTTTCCCTTATTCCACCTTTGTACAAGTCTTGTATGTCTTGGTGCTTATCTATACACATAGCAATAAACAATTTGAATTTGTTTTGTAATCTTGTCTGCGCAGTTTCTGACTTGTTTTCTACTGTAACGCCGTCGGAGCGCTTTCCAAACTTTTAGTCATCCACAATAACAAAAAAAAAAGAAAGAAAAAGGGGGGGGGGGTGAACCGACGAAGCCATGCAGGCTGAGCTGTATACATATGCCGCTGTGCTATAATTGTATAAGGTAGGCGTCATATCGCGAGCCGCGTGTATCGATTAGCTGTCACTTTCAAGCACGCGCTGACCACGAGCAGATTGACCGCACGCGCTGCAGGTCCGGCGCCAGTTCCGGTGATAGGGTCCAGAATAGAAACCTGCCTCGGGCCGTGTTTAGAAAGTTAGAAAGTTAGTTGTTTTGTGTGGTTATATTAATGTAATCGGCTATTTCCAGACGCGTCGGATGAGAAGGTTAATGCCGTGTTTTTCAGAACCACACTTTAGACTTAGCGTCAGGGTTGTACCCCCCCCCCCCCCCTTCACGGTCTTTCAGTCCTGTCTGCAATCTCAAGACTATTTTTTTTAACATAGTTGATTTAAAGGCCCGATTTTGAAGATTTGTAGGCTGACACATCGTTCTAAGCTCTTTTGTTTGTGTCTGATATCGTGCATTAGACGCACGCACAGTGACAGCATCTCAATGGCTGGCACGCTGCGACGCGGATATCAGTGAGTGAAGAAGGAAGGGGGGGGGTGGGGGGGAGAGCACGGAAAGGTATGTTCGGCTCGGCTCTGAGCAACTGAGCAAATACCTGCAGATATCAATTAAAATCAGAATCAGAAAAGGACGGACTCGGCAAGGCTGATCACCACACACACACACACACACACACACACACACACACACACACACACACACACACACACACACACGTGCGCACGCAAAGACAAAAAACAAACACCCAAAACAGGCGATATTTTCATTACCTTTTTGGACGATTCCTAGCTGCCTATACAGGCGACTGAAGCTAGCCCTCTGGCGGCGATTTATCGAATTATACTCTCGTCCGCCCGTATCAGTGGGTATCGAGGGCCATTCACGAAACGGGATCCGTCAACACGATAGAGCTACTCGGGCACTCGGAGAACCCTCGGCCATTTCCACCTGGGGCCATCAAGTAGTAGATTCAGTGCGGCTCTGGCGGAAGACGAGTGCCGCATACAGCCGCTGTAATCGCGGGTTTGAAGTGAAGAAACGGCGTCAGCAATGTAGGGTGTGTGTGTGTGTGTGTGGGGGGGGGGGGTGTTTGGGGGGTTTAACGTCCTTTTCCACCACGTACGGGTGATATCAAAGACTGACGGGGCAACGATGAAAAAGCCAGCAGAAATGTTTGGCCCCAGCCGGGAATCGAACTCACGACCCGAGCATTAGAAGTCCAACGCTCTACCATTCGGCCACCCCGGCTCCCCCAGCAATACATGTATAAGAGTTTTACTGTGGCGTTTTATACGCGCGGATATAGAAACCACGTGTATCAGTTTGAGAGAAGTTTTGGTGTGATTATTTTTAACACTTTTCGTACCGCGCACTGACGAGTATCCC
>JACVVK020000008.1:1157500-1200000 GCA_018292915.2 Batillaria attramentaria | reverse complement strand
GGAGTTTAAGTCCTTTCCACCACATAAGGGTGATATCAAAGACGGGGCACCGATGAAAAAGCCAGCACAAATATTTGGCCCCAACCGGGATTCGAACTCACGACCCGAGCATTGAAAGTCCAACGCTCTACCATTCGGCCACCCCGGCTCCCCGTCATACCGCAGCCTCGGAATGAAACCGAACCAGCTGTATAGCAACAGTGCACAGTTTACGCTTGGCTGAGGTGGATTTCTTGACTTCGGTCCTGTACTGCATACTGGTAGTTCCTGCAGGACAAGGAAAAAACTCAACATAGTTTTCTCCGAGCAGTTTTAAATTCAGCTAACAGCGTCAGTCTCCGGACGGGGGATCCCACCAGCGCAGTTAACATCGCCACAAAATTCCCACCTGGACTTTTGCCACCAGGACAATTTCCACCAGACAAATACCATCAACTTGGCATTTGTGGGAATTTTACTGGTGTCACAATTGTCCTGGTACATGCCATCCAATTCAACATCAGGACCTTTTCGCTGCTCGGCTGTGCTGTGGCAGTTGGTATGGTATGGTAGACTTCTCCTCGGTGCAAATATCCATCTCTTCTGAAATGTTCACGGCGCCGCAAGGCTGGAGGACGAAGAAGTGAAAGTCTGCTGACGCTAATCGCAACTTTATGTGCAAACCTTCACCCTATTCATTCGACAGTGTTTATGTATGGGATGGTCGGTGGTCTAGTGGTTAAGAGACTTGTCACCAATGCCAGAGGTCAGGGTTCGAGTCCCACTCGGGGCAAAGAATTTTTCCTTCTCGTATGTGGCACCGTTCATTCGGGCCGATCGTCGGGGGTTCTCTCCGGGTACTCCGGCTTCCTCCCCCTCTGCTTTGGAAATGTTCAGCCCACCAAATTAGAAAAATAAATGCAATTCTGAAATCCGAAATTTCAATAGCTGAGCTGACCCTTCGCACCACGGGATTGTAATGTGTTTAGTGTGTGAAAGAATGCGTGTGATTCACGTGAGCGTGCGTGTTGGGTTCAGTTCGCGGCGCTTTGAGCCAGTTCACGAAATTGGGTAAAGCGCCTATACAATACTCATTATTATTATTATTATTATGTTTTTTGACGCCACCGGCCATAGCCTACTCTTCATCGGGATTGTTAGCATGCACACTTGATATTTGTACGTACCTGTGTACACGAGGGCAGGACAGGCACTGTAAACAAGTCTGCACGTGATTTTGACTCGATTTGGAAAGGAAAAATCCATCCAAATTCCTGGCCATCAGGAGTTCGAACCAACGGCTCAGGATCCGAAGTCGGATATCTTATCCACTAGACCATATCCCCTTGTCTTAGTTCTCCTGAGCATGGTAACGTTACCGCGAAGCATCCGCGGCCGAGCCGGCTATCGCTTGTTTTAAAGTCTCAACTACACGCGAAGACCCTCAAGTGGAATCGACGAAGATGGGTTGGCAAACAGTGTTAACACAGAAATCCCAAGTATCAAACAAAGACACCGGCATTATCAACCACTTAAGGCCGCAACACTCTCAGTTACTACACGTCACAGACATTTCAATTATCAAACAAAGACACCGGCATTAATTATCAAACACTTAAAGCCACAACACCCTCAGTTACTACACGCCATAGACATTTCAATTATCAAACAAAGACACCGGCATTATCAAACACTTCTGATACAACACCCTCAGTCATCCCTACTCGATCAGTCTCCAGCCTCGAGCCCGGCAAATACAGGTGACCTCAGTTCCTGTAATCGGTCGTTAAAGGTCTGCATTTATCGCCGTTGCAAGACAGTCACTCTTCACGTGCAGCAGACAACGCTTGCAAGGCACTGTAGCGATGTGTCTCGCTCACGGGCCAAAAGCATAATGAAATCACCGCAAACTCACGCTCTGGTTCTGTAGGTGTATCTGAAGCGCTGAAAACTCAAATGTGAAAGCTGATTGTGCATTTTGCACAGTCGCAGAGTTTAATCACACACACACACACACACACACACACACACACACACACACACACACACACACACACACACACACAGAGACAGACAGACAGACAGACAGACAGACAGACACACACACACACAGACACACACACAGAGACACACACACACACACACACACACACACATACACACACTGTTTGGTGCTTTTTGTTTAGATTGCAGACCTTTTAGCGTCATTGACAAGGTTCCCTGCCCCCCCCCCCCCCCCGAAAAAAGAAGGCCCCTAAGAAGGCTGACGTAAGGTTATTAAAGGACAACAAAGGCCAATCAAAGGACGGCCCTCCTTCACAGTTTGTTTAATAGCAGAGGGGAGTGTTGAACCAACACTTGTCTCTGAACGTGATGGGAGAGTTACATCACGGGGTTTAGCCAGTACGGCGGAGAGTGTCTCCGAAGCTTGTGCGTTTTGACGACGATTTCTCTCCCACGGCTATCAGAGAAGCACGGGGATTAAACAAGACTGCGCTGAGTGTTCCCGGTGCTATTGCTAGTCAAGAGTGTTTTTTTTTTTTTTTTTTTTTGACGATGGACTGTTCGCCCATCACGATCAGAGACACACGGGGATTAGTGAAGGCCGCAGATTTTTTTTCTTCTTCTGCCGCTGTTTCGATTTAAAAGCGTTGAAGAGGATTGATTTCAGGTAAGGCATCATGTCTGAAACTGACTGAAACAGTGCGGATGGATGGGTGGATGGGTGGGTGTTTGGGGGTTTAACGTCCTTTTCCACCACATACGGGTGATATCAAAGACGGGGCAACGATGAAAAAGCCAGCACAAATATCTGGCCCCAGCCGGGGACTGAAACAGTGCGTACTCTTATTTCCAACACATTTCCTGAAAGCAATTGTCAAAAGTTTTGAACAGAAGACGCGGCAGCAAAATAAAAAGCCGCCATCTTCATTAGCCCCCCTCTGTCCGCCATGGGAGAGTTACATGCTGCAAGCAGCTCTCCATCGCTTGTAGTGCTGCCTGTGCGCGCGCGTGTGTACGTTTGATGTAGTCTTTCATGTTTGCGCAACCGGGCTCGTCTCAACACAGGCCCAAACATTGACACTGAAAGTTCCTGTATATATTGTCTATCGACACACCCATTGCTCATGGTAGAGGTAAACAAACTGGAATGTGTGGCACTGAAAAATAATGTTTCAGGGTCGCTGTCAGTTTTTCGAGGAACAACATTCTTTTTATTTTAGCCCCCCCCCCCCAAACAACAACAACAAACAAACAAAAACAACAAAACAACAAAAAACCCACAACAAACAAACAAACAAACAAAAAACCACAACAAAACAACACAAAACAACATCAACAACAAAAACAAAAAAACAAACAAACAAACAAAACACCCACAAAACAAACAACACAGAAAACCAACAACCAAACAAAACAAAACAAGAAAACGACAGAAACAAACAACAACAACAAAAAAAAAACCCTAACAACAAAAAACAACAACAAAACAACAACAAACAACAACAAGAAGAAAACGACAATACCCCCCCCCCCCCAAACAACAGCAACAAAAACCACACCCCCCCCCAAAAAAAAAAAAAAAACCCCAAAAACCCAACATAACAACAATAACAAACAAACAAAAACAAAATAACAATAAAACAACAAACAAACAACAACAACAACAACAACAACGACAAACAAACAAACAGCAGAAGAAAAAAAGACGATGAGCAAGAACCGGACCGTCATCGCAGTACCAAGTCGGTAGGTCACACCGACCTGTTTCCACCACCACCTCCAACACCACCACCACTACGGCCAGCACGTTATATTCGGGCTTGACACGCTCGTGTCCGGTTTTACAGCCCGCCTCATAACCTACTCCTTTACAGGCCGATAGCCACAACCAGTCGGAGCAACCCATCCCGTCCGCGGTTTATAGTTCCGCTCATAACTGAAGTCTCCTGGCAATAATCGTCACAGCGATTCCGAATCTCATCGATCTCCCCAGGGCACGCGTTTAGAGCCCCGAGGGGCCGGGTTTATGGCCCGTAGGGCGGGAGGGTTATGTGGCCTAGGGGACCGAAGAGATTTGGGCAGGTTTATGCCCTGCAGTGCGTCTGTCTGGGCAGCTTTTACGTCCGCTTTGGAAAAGAGCAGCAAGTTGACCGGAACGCAGATGGCATCAAGGAGACGTTTACTGCTTACAAGAGGGGTATTATTATTATTATTATTATTTGTTTGTACGTGTTAGTTAATTCATGTAGCTTATAATAATCTCTAAACGTGTGGTTGTGGCTAAAATCTATATTAGAATAGCTAAAATCTAAATTAGAGTGGCTAAAATCTATACTGGAGTGGCTAAAATCCACATGAGAGTGGTTAAGATCTACATTAGAGTGGCTAAAATCTACATGAAAGTGGTTAAAATCTGTATTAGAGTGGCTAAAATCTGCACTAGAGTAGCTGAAATCTATATTAGAGTGGCTAAAATCTATACTGGAGTGGCTAAAATAGATATGAAAGTGGTTAAAATCTATATTAGAGTGGCTAAAATCTGCACTAGAGTAGCTGAAATCTATATTAGAGTGGTTAAAATCTATATTAGAATGGCTAAAATCTGCACCAGAGTAGCTGAAATCTAGATTAGAATGGCTAAAATCTGCACTGGAGTGGCTGAAATCTATATTAGAATGGCTAAAATCTAGATTAGAATGGCTAAAATCTGCACTAGAGTAGCTGAAATCTATATTAGAATGGCTAAAATCTGCACTGGAGTAGCTGAAATCCATATTAGAATGGTTAAAATCTATATTAGAGTGGCTAAAATCTGTACTGGAGTAGCTGAAATCTATATTAGAATGGTTAAAATCTATATTAGAGTGGCTACAGTCTGTATTAGACCGTTCTTTGAGGCAGGCTTACCGTTGCATACTCACGTTTCAGACAATCATGACTGTGGCTTTGGTGAAAGAGCCGGAATCCAGACATTGCCACAATTGAATTTGTGCAAACTTATTGCAGCTCTTCCCCCTCCCCCTCACACGTTCCCTCCCCATTACACCCCCCTCCCCCTCCCTTACACCCCCTCCCTCACCGTTACACCCCCCGTCCCCACCGTTTGAGTCGTTTGAATACGAATCGAATTTTAACGTTGTCGGAAACTGACGCAGCTAATTCAATGACAGCGGACGATCTGCGTGTGATAAGTCGGCTGCCGTTACTTTAAGGGCGCATTGGCGTGTTTTTGGGGCTGATACCCCAGCCGTCTACACACCACAGTGATTATTTTCATCTCCCTTTCTATCACATCCATTAGGCTTTTGGTGGGTTTTTTTTGTGTGATCTCTCCTTACATGTGAGAAATCTTTTCCCAGGTGAGGGGAAAGTGTGTGGACTGAACATCAAATGTTCGTTCTGGAAAGAGCGATGGTGTTAAACAAAAAGGGCGGGTGTTCCTCCGGTGCTGCTTAAGGGTATTATTGCTCTCACCAAAAGCTGTTAGTTTGAAAAATGAGCATGCGCACGTGTTTAACATTGTAGTAAAGTGTTAGTCGAAGTCGATTGCTGGATGGAAAACGGGGAGCCGGCGTAGCCGAATGGTAGAGCGTTGGACTTTCAATGCTCGGGTCGTGAGTTCGAATCCCGGCCGGGGCCAATTATTTGTGCTGGCCTTTTTCTCGTTGCTCCGTCTTTGATGTCACCCGTACGTGGTGGAAAAGGACGTTAAACTCTCAAACACCAACACCCTGGTTAAAAAACGGCTCCTTTCGTTCAAACCGACAAAACTAAACCTAAGGCGTTTTTCTGGTGTTACTGAGAATTACTTACTTAGGCCCCTGGCTCCAAGTGGAGCATAGGCCATCGACAACCCTTCGCTATCGCACTCTGTTCTGGGCTATTCTTGCCACTCCAGTCCAGTTGGTCCCCTGCTTATATAGCTCTGCCTCATAGTGTCCCGCCTCCAGCTGTTTGCGAGGCCGGCCTCTCTTCCTTTTCCCCTGTGGGTTCCATGTCAGGGCTTGGCGCGTGGTGCTGGATGCTGGCTTCCCGAGGGTGTGTCCACACCAGCCCCACTTCCTCCGCAGGATCTGCTTGGCCACTGGTTCCTGTCCCGCTCGCTCCCACAGCTCTTCGTTCCGGATCTTCTCTGGCCATCGGATGTTGAAGATGCGCCTCAGACAGATGTTGAGAAATGTCTGGATCTTCGGCTGCATTACTGAGAATTGCACCTGGAAAAACGCGGTGCTGCTGCTAACGGTTATAATTATTTGAGAGCAATCGTCTTCGAAACGTTTGAATCGGAGGAGCGACGGAAAAACGCCAGCCATTTTGTTTAACCACGGTGAAGAGAGATAACACGGTTTGACATTTCCCTTTCGCTGGATTTACATATACATGACGTCACTACATCAACTGTAAGCCTTTTAGCGCGTTCTGTTTCCGAGCCACATTTTTACATAACCCGGAAATCTGTTCACGTTCGGCGTAAATAATAGTATTTTTTTTTTTTTTAAAGTTCGTGTCTTCTGATCTTGTTGAATGTTTTCTCTGGCTGAATATACTGCCCTGGAGAACGGCTTAATGTATTTCTGTTTTGTTTCGTAAAGAGCATTCAACTTTTTACTGTTTAAAAGAGGGTGCCAATACATTTTGGCGTATTTTGGAAATACCGTCTGGCCAAATCATGAGGGATGCAAAGAGAGTTCGTTCGGTACGGATAAATAATAATTAAAAAAAAAAAAAAACATATGGAGACGGACTTTAAGAAATAAGCAGCTTAGAGTTCGATTTTCCCCGCAGTTTTTTAATTGAAGCAGACATGTAAGCAAATACATTTCTGAATTATCCAGTGACACACACACACACACACACACACACACACACACACACACACACACACACACACACACACACACACACACACACACACAGAGAGAGAGAGAGAGAGAGAGAGAGAGAGAGAGAGAGAGAAAGAATATGAATGAATGAACTTTGAAGGAATGGATGAACTTTATTTTTCAACGATATAAGTGTTAAACACAAATGCTTATCTTACAACTTGTCCTTGCTACAGGAAAAAGACCCCCCCCCCCCAAACAACAACAACAACTACAAACAAAAATCCAAACAACAACAACAACAAAAAACCAAAAAACGCCCCCTCCAAAAAGAAAAAACCCCCAAAACAACAACAACAACAACAAAAACCAAACAAACCAAAGAAACATAAAACAACCATCCCGAAGAATTACTACATGATCTAAACTGAAACACTACACAAACGAAAGAAAACCAAACAAAACAAGTAAAAAGAAAGATAAAAAACCAAAAAAGCAGAACAAAACAAAAAACAATACAGCAAGAAATCTAACGGAGCGTCTCAAGGAAATCAGAGAGAGAGAGGGTGGGTGTGTGTGTGTTTGGGGGTTTAACGTCCTTTTCCACCACATAGGGTGATATCAAAGACGGGGCAACGATGAAAAGGCCAGCACAAATATTTTGCCCCAGCCGGGATACGAACTCACGACCCGAGCATTGAGAGTCCATCGCTCTACCATTCGGCCACCCCGGCTCCCCGAGAGAGAGAGAGAGAGATGGTAAACAAGCAAGCCACGTTGCCATAATTCCTCCCGACACACGGCTTTACTGAAGGACCCATCCGCGTGAGGATAATCCAAAATATCGCTCGCCTAATGTGTTTATAGCCCAAATATCAGCGACATCCAGCGGCCGATCTCGTATCAAAGAGCACAGAACCCAAACAGCAGCTCTGTCTTGTCAGGAACCCAGGTAGGTCAAGATTTCAGTGGAAACCCCAGCGGATGGCGCTGCCGCGGTGTTTCTTTTTGCAGCGAGGTTCTGCCGGAAAATCAACCCTGTGATCATCCGTTTGTTGGTATGTCTCTGCACTGTAATTGGTTGATTGGAAGGTTGATTGCGGATTTCACCTCTTTTTTTCACCAGTTTGGGTGATATCAAAGACGGGGTAACGAGGATCCCCCTTCCACCACCACCACCCCCCCCCCCCCAAAAAAAAAAAGAAAACCGACGAAACCAAACAAAAACAAACAAAAACCAAACCAAACCAAAACAAAACAAAAACAACAACAACAACAACAAAACCCAAACAAGCAAACAAACAAAAAAAAAAAACCATAAAAAAGAAAGAAAAAGAAAAAAGAAAGAAAGAAACAAACAAACAAGCAAGCGAAACACAACAGCACAATTGTTTTCGGCCCCATCCGGGCTTCGATCTCAAGTCCTGAGTATTGAAAACCCAACGTTCCTCTGCATTGTGAATATGAAGTACAGATTTAGGTCATCACTGGTGATGATTTAGTGCGATGAGCCTGTGCAAAACGCGAGCTGTAATGGTTTGTTTTGTGCAATGTGTTTGGAAGTTTATTTTTCTTGTTTTTTCCCTGGGATTTCTTCTTTGGCTGTTCACTTGTCAGTCCTTCTTCCCTTTCTTCTAGGGGAGCCGGGGTGATCGAATGGTAGAGCGTTGGACTTCTAATGCTCGGGTCGTGAGTTCGATCCCGGCTGGGGATCGAAAATATTTGTGCTGGCGTTTTCATCGTTGCCCCGTCTTTGATATCACCCTATGTGGTGGAAAAGGACGTTAAACCCCCAAACCCCCACCCACCCACTCCCTTTCTTCTAATTATTAGTATAGTGTCGAGGGAGCGGGATGGCCGAATGGTAGAGCGTTGGACCTCTAATCCTGGGGTCGTGAGTTCGTATCCCGGCTGGGGCCAAATATTTGTGCTGGCTTTCTCATCGTTGCCCCGTCTTTGATATCACCCGTATGTGGTGGAAAAGGACGTTAAACCCCCAAACACCCACCCTCTCATACTTTCTTTCTAGGCGTGCGCATTGGTTATCCACGCTGGGGCCAGACCGGTGGGCAGAACTCCGTTGCAAAACAAGAAATCACGCTAGCGGCTGGTTCAGTGAGGTCTGATAATCGCTCGCGATAGGAAGCTGCCCCTCTGAACAGAGTGAAACCACATTCCCCAAATCGCAGACGACGCTGAGTGAATTGTTCGACGACAGAAAAGCGTAAATCCGAGCTTGGAAAACGAAGCTGTCTTGGGGCGTCTTGTCACGTTGTTGATGCTGTGAGGAGATTAAAACTTCGCCGCGATAGACGCCTCAAGGTTTGCGTGTCTCAAGGACGGCGGTGATGGATCAGATGAGGAATCGTGTCTAAACCCAACCCGCCTGAGTTTGGCTTGGGCTACAAGCTGCTGGAGCTTTGATCGGCGCAAAATAATGATGGGGTAGTGTAGTGGTTAGCACTTCGGACCGTGGACCGGGAGACCCGGGTTCGAGTCCCAGCCGAGGCAAGCGGGATTTGCCTACCTAGGTCGGCTTCTACCCAGAGCGGGTGTGCTATGGACGCAGTCGGGAGGCTGTTGTCACACAGCCGAGACTCATCCACTTGTGCGACTTTAGGGTTGCTTTCCTTGGCATGACACATCTCATGGTGTGGATGATTACACGACAGGCACCGCGGGTGCTGCAGTTCCCGGGCCTGGCACAGGAGCCAGCAGACGACCGTGAAATGAGGGGGGTATGTGGTCGCTGCTAACATTGCCACAAAAAGAAAACGGAATATTGGAATTTGTTGAAATTTACTCTACACATGATTCTTTGGCTGCCTGATGTTTGTGATTTTTTTTTGGTGAATTTTAAAGTATTTCTAGGGTGTCATCTGCAACGTTATGTGTAAGAGGAATATATAGTTTGTTTTTTTTTCCTCCAAATTTGCATCTGTGGTACGTAGCCTGAAGAGGCGTCGAACTCCATGTCCGCGCGTGCTAATCAAAGTTAAGTAGCAAGTACCAGGACAGAGCTAGATAGGAGATATGACGAAGACCTGTGGAGCTGTCAAGCGAGAAGAATCCAGGCAGGCGAAATATAGAAACTTCTCTTTTTCGTGTTTCTTTCGCGAAGGTCGCTAGACTGTGTGGGCCAGGGACATGAAGAATGAAGTCTGCAGATAACAGTGATGTAAACACCAGTCCACAGACGTATGCACCAGTCATATCGGAGATGGGTTTTATGAGGAATGCTTTCTAACCGCTGCATCTGCCTGCGATGACGCTAGTCTTGGCCGGTGAAAGAAACGGGATAAAATCGTGACACAGATACACGTGTTGGGTTATATTGCTGCAATGATAGCAGCCATTATCTTGGTGTTGCGTCATAGATGTTAAGGGCCCATATCCCCATAATTTTATGTTCACAAATCGTTCTGAGCTGGTTTGGTAGTGTGAAGCATCGTACCACTGAAACACCTGTCCAGTGACAGCGTCTTACGGGCTGGCGCTCAGCTAACAGAAGACACAACGCGACACGAATATCCAAGAAATGAGCCAGTGTTGCCGCTACGATTAACCGCTGAGTAGGAGAACTTGTAGAGCCTACAGAAGCGTACCACTGAGACACCTGTACAGTGACAGCATCTCACAGGCTGGCGCACAGATAACAGAAAACTCAACGCGACACGAATATCCAAGGAGTGAGCCAGTGTTACGGCCACGATTAACCGCTGAGCACAAGATATTGAATATTTACCGGCTTGCCCAGTCTGTTACTGTATAACTTACAGAAGCGGCGCGAATAACCGTTGACTAGGGGAATTTGAGTTTTCGTCGATTCGCACGGTCTGTAGACGGCATTGTATCGCATCTAGAACTCTACTAATCATTAACCCTTTCTACACCGACGCTACCGTCATAAGCCCAGCACCAGCTGCCTGGATCCCTTGGTGACAATGCACTATGTGGGCCAGACGATTTTATATTTAGGGGAAATATTGCTTAGATGTTGCACTTTTTCGACATCACCTTCAGCGGGGTGCCTAGGAAACCTGACAGCAGGCGTGTTGGAAAGGGAGGTGAAATACAACAATAACAGTAATAATATTTATAGGGCGCCTATCCCCGGGAAACGAGCTCTAGGCGCCTTACAATCTAAAACCGAAGTAGAAAACAACACAAAACAACAACAACAACAACAACAACAACAACACCGTTCACTCAATGTACACTATGTAAAAGCAACTAAAAAAGTAAAAGAGCACACACACACACACACACACACACACACACACCAGTGATAAAACCCATAAAGAAAAGGATAGGTTGGAATGATCCAGATGAAACCTTAAAAGATAGCAGTGGTGAGGATGTAAACAAACTGTTACGTCTGTTGTCGTAGCTGGGAGTAGAACGAGTTAACATAGACTATTTCAAGCGCACAGCCAGACTTAAAAGAGCAAGTGTTCCAAAACACAAGCTGGCTATTGAGACGACTGCTAATCATTCGGGCCGAGGGTCGGGTGTTCTCTCCGGGTACTCCGGCTTCCTCCCCCTCTGCTTTGGAAATGTTCAGATATGACAATAAATGCTATTCTAAATTCCGAAACTTAAAGAGCTGAGCTGACCCTTCGCACCACGTGATTGTAATGTGTTTATGTGTGAGAGAATGAGTGTGTGAGTCACGTGAGCGTGCGTGTTGGGTTCAGTTCGCGGCGCTTTGAGCCGATTCAATGAAATTGGGTAAAGCGCCTATACAATACTCATTATTATTATTAATAATAATAATATTGGAATGTGAGCCTTTAACATTTAGGGGCGTGGCGCCTCGTGCTTCATGCGAGCAGTTTCAATTTGTACGGCTGCTTTGGGCGTTCACAGTTGTTATCTGAGTTTTTGCAAACCACTTAGTTTTGCTGAGAGTAATGTAAATGTGATCTGGAAGGAACGTTGACGGAGAAACTTCACCCAATATAAAAATCTTGAAGGCAGTGCGTGCGTCGGTCATATATCTGCACTTCTGGCTTGTTTAGAAGTCGAATGCGCACAGTTAAAAAAAAAAAAGAACGAAAAAGTTCTGTAAAAAAAATGTAAAGAATAAGTTCTCTAATGAAATGTAAAGAAAAAGTTCTGTAATAAAATATAAAGAAAAAGTTCTGTAAAAAACGTGTAAAGAAAAAGTTCTGTAAAAGAAATGTCAACATGTTTTGAAAAGTTTTAAGGTTAAAAGGAAGAAGAAGAAGAAGGGGGGGGGGGAAGGGGGATAGGAGAAGTTTTGAGACTACGTTCGCCTAGCACTTTCAAAACAAATCTTGGCCTTCTGTGATTCAAGCCCGACGGAAATGCATTCGGCCGACATTTTTTTGGTGAAAACTTTCTTCACCGCTTTCACGAAACCTTTCTTTGGCTCCCGAAAACTGAGTTCTTTGTACGACCCAACAGACACGTTGCGTTTCTTTATAAACTTGACCACTTCACAGCGAGTCTAGTGGGACTAACTGAACACTACACTCCAATATTTCACAAAGGGATGAGCCCCCAGAATTCAGCCAATCGCGTGTCGCGGCATCATGAGCACAATACTTTCTTTCCAGACACTACAAGTCATAGAGGAAAGAACATGTAGTTCGACGAAAACGTGGGAAAGCAGTAAGTCCAATGACGTCATTTAAGGAAAAAGACCATTACGCTAGTCTCTTCCGTCTTTAAATTACCCCCTTTTCCGTAAAATGACGTGTTTTGCCATTACACGGCAGAGTAAAGGGGCGGGGCTTTGGCCTCGCGGCTTGCCGAGTGGAGTCGACCATTGATATATATATATATATATATATATATATATATATATATATATATAGAGAGAGAGAGAGAGAGAGAGAGAGAGAGAGAGAGAGAGAGAGAGAATGCAGGACAGGTTTACGATACACAGAACACCAATCACTGCAACAGTCTATGACTACGAGAGAGAGAGAGAGAGAGAGAATATGCAGCTTTTGAGCTGAGTCGTCAACCACACAATGATGAAACTTTATTTTCATATCTCTTTCGTGTTGTTGAGGAAAGGAAATCATGATCACAGATCCACCGCTATCCGGCTTTTACATTGAGGAATCTTGTCACCTTGAACATTTCACCCCTTCCTCTGGCATTAAAAGCTTTTAGTACGAACCCTCTTGCCACACGCGCCCAAAAAATAAATTGAAATGAATCTCCGTATATATAAAAAAGACGCTACAAATATTCGAGCAAATTTGATCTCGTCCGTTTCATCTCATTTGCGTCATGCCACAAAGTGACTGCAGAGCCCCAACTGAAGCGCCATCCCCGGACACGCATTACAGCGAAGAGCAATTTCTTCATCTCACACGCACTACACAGCTTCTGCTGGTGAGTGGACAAGATGACAGAACCAGGGACTGGAGAACCGAAGATTATGAGGGTTTAAGAGGGAGAAACCGCTTCGTGAGACGAGAGTTAAGGAGAGCTGATCTCATTTGGAGTCCGCGCCGTCGTCACCGGGCAGAAAAAACGGACATCGTTGCAAGTGCACAAAAGTCCACAGGACAGCTTGTCCTGACCCCGCAATTTACACAATGGGACGCCTTAGGATTCTTGCGTGCGGCGAAACGGTACGAGCGCCCCACACTGCTGAGTTGCAAACTTGATGAGGCCAAGTAAAAAATACGGTACCCGGTACTGGATGTAAAACACTCAGTGTATGCGTTTTACGCTACTGGAGTCGCACGGAAACTCCTTGTGCATGGCTGATGTATGCAGTTGTGTGGAATTCCCTAAGTGTGACAAGAAAAGTTATCCTGGTGGTTTGTTGGTCACTTTCCTGTCCAAAGAATTTAGGAAATCGTTCAAAGGACAAGAACCATACTATAATAATAATAATAATGAATTGTACTTATATAGCGCAAAATTCTCACAGAGTGACTCAGTGCGCATACTCCCGCATTCATACCAACAGATAATACACACACACACACACACACACACACACACACACACACACACACACACACACACACACACACAGCAGCTGAATCAGGATGAGGTAAGTGGGCTTAGTCGAAAGCCTAAGACTACTGCTACTACCAAAACAAGTAACAGTAAAACAAACAAACAAACAAAAGCAAACAAGGAAACAAAAAACTTCAGGCGTGAAAAAGCCGAACTTTAGGCAGTCGTATAAATTACAACTCAGAGCCATACCTGAAATCTTTAGCATTACGTACTTGTAACTGTAAGACATGTCTATCACTCGTGATAATGATATCAAATGTGCGCATTTAGCGGTTCGTCACTTTCGTATCTTTGGGTGAAAGGGTGCAACTCGGATAACTCGAAGTCGACTCATCCGTTATGTACTGATAAGTCAAACTTCGGATGAGTCGAACAAAAATCAGTTTTCCCTGCGCATTCGACTTAAGCGTGTTCGACTGTATATATTTTGTATCATACACGACACGACGCAAGATCTAGTTTAGCTCCATACTCATCATTGTCGTTAATGTGTGTGTGTGTGTGTGTGTGTGTGTGTGTGTGTGTGTGTGTGTGTGTGTGTGTGTGTGTTTTCACGCTCCTTTCATCTTGTTCGTACAGTTTGTTCACCCCCACAACAGTGCCCAGTGGCCTAATATCAACAAATGCGGGAGAAATGTCAAAGACACAAGTGAAGGTCGGCATTAAGGAATGCAACATTTACTGAAAGAATCCACGAAGGATTAGTGCTGTATTACAGATTCGAATTTGACTTTGCAGTCCGCGAGATCCTTGGTTCGTACGTATTCACGTAGCCACCGTGTGTGTCGAAGGTTGGGACGACGTCAGGGCCATTAGATGTTGACGATGGGTAAGGTGACAATTTTTGTCTGATATGGGCCACTGAAGCCGATGTCTCCCTCAACCCTGACTCGATCAGTAACGTAGGAAGGGCTAGACAGGAAGGCGACGTGCTAGAGAAATAACACACACACACACACACACACACACACACACACACACACACACACACACACACACACACAGAGTATTACATACATTCAAAGGGGCGATATAGGAAGGCGACGTGCTAGAGAGATAAAACACACACACACACACACACACACACACACACACACACACACACACACACACAGAGTATTGCATACATGCAAAATATCTTGCTTGTTGGCATTGCTACAGATTACTACATAACCACTGTTTGCACTTCCTATTCCTCTGTGTGTGTGTGTGTGTGTGTGTGTGTGTGTGTGTGTGTGTGTGTGCGTGCGTGCTTGCGTGTTGGGAATGGAAACAGGAGTACTGAACCTTGACGGGCATCATGGCTGTGACATGGAAAATCCGAGATTTCACTCTGTTGGCTAGGTTGACGTGTTCCTCTCCTAGGGCCTTCATGTGTGCTTTGAACGTGGTCAGGTTAGCACCTGCAATAATGGTACCTCGGCAGTTAATTACAATTGGGAGGTCAAGTTACTGACGGAGGAAAGGCATCAGACGTCGAAGAGTGTGTTTGTGAAGAGGCCTGTAATAATGGTGTGTTTATCTCTACTCCTTTGAGGGAAGAGGAGGTACTTGTACAGCAAACGGATTTACACAGCGAGTGAGTAACCGGCTATCTGTTTCGGCGTAAGGGCTTCCAGCAAGTGGGTTTTCTTTCTTGTATACAAAATACTTCAAGGAGTACGTGAATCGTCACCACTTTTAGTGCGCAGTTACCCGTTTTTTTAATTATTATTATTTTTTACAAGGAACCCGTGAGATCTTTTTTCCTTTCTGTCCCATTGTTGGAGTTGGGTATTTGGGGCTACGCGTGACTATTTAATAATTTTTACAGCGCCACCTAAAAGTAGCTCGCACATCGTGTCAAAACGGCCACTGCCGCAGTACGTATAACCTGGGGGGGGGGGGGGGGGTGGAGAGAGAGAGAGAGAGAGAGAGAGAGAGAGAGAGAGAGAGAGAGATGCTTACCTTGCTCAAGAATGGTGACTTCCACCAAGTGAAGATTGTCATCAGGCAGGGCGATAACGCTCTTGTCATGTACCCCGCTAGCCCCATAATACTTGTAGAAGTCGCTGATGTGTTCTGCTGGGTACACGTCGACTTGGGGATCGGGGATAAACTAACTGTGAATTTAAGACCGAAGAAAATGCTGGCTGGTTGTATAGGGGTTTAACGTCATATAATGGTGGGACAACGAAGAAAAGGCCAGCACAAATGTTGGGCTCCGTGTCGGTATTCGAACACATGGAAATGAACCATTAGCAAGTAGCAAAATAGTTTATCTTTTTATAACGAAAGAAGAGAAAGAAAGTATTTCCATATTGTTTCCATCTTCGCCGAGTTCCATGAAAATCTTGTAAAATTCCTCAACAGGTGTTTCAGAAAACTTTCATTTATTTACAGCACATCTCCACAATAAGTCCAGATTGTGAGTATTCTGCACCAGTTAGCGTTTGACGTTACCTTGTGTGCTTGTCGCTGTCGGCGTGTCGTCAGCTTGTGTGGGAAGGTTGCTGCTACAGCTGCACATCCAGTATCATGGAAGAATTTGTATGCTTTTTTTTTGGGGGGGGGGATGGGGGTGGTTAGGGGATGGGGGGGGGGGGGGAAGAAATGGGCAATGTACGTATTATCATTATTATTATTATTAACCATTTCGCTGCCACGCTCACAAAATTTCACGAATCACACATGTAGTCTCACTTTGAAACTTGTAACGGTGTTGTTCAAGGTATTCTCTAGCGGTGACCGGAAGATTGAATTTCCTAAGGGTGTGTGTGTGGGGGGGGGGGGGGGGGGGGGTGGGAGGGATGTGTGTGTGTGTGGGGGGGGATCACCAATTGTTTTCTTCAGTATTTGTTTTATCGTGTTATTAAAACTGTATTATATCAACACATCGAAGTTCCAGCTGATTTGATTCTTCTTGTTATTGTATACATGTATATCTGGGTGACATCAAATGGTGTATCCCTTAGTCGGATTGTGTCAATCAAAACTGCACCAGGTAAACACATAAAACCTTCCGTGTATATTGACTTTAAAAAGTGGTGGTAACTTGATTGCATCGTGCTGTTTCATTGTGTTATCACAGCTGTATCAGGAAAACATGCAGAATAATAAACATGTTGTACCAGTATTGATTAGCCACGTAGATACGGAATTTATACACATCTGTTTGGGAGACTCACCAAAAAGGCAATCAGACAAATTCTGTAGCGCCCCTAGAAATTAAAAGAGAAACACACACACACTACTACTTGCTAATTTGGGTACCAACTGATAAATCAGACTTTGGCGCATCCAGGGTTAGCTTGTCCGGTGAATGCACGCAGGCAAACATGTTCAACTGTATATTATACTATTCTCGGTTAGTGTTCGGGAGTAGGGCCGTAGGTGTAGTTCGAGAGAGGTGACGGAGAAGAAAGTTGTAGCCCAGGGCCCAAGTTGTCACCTCCCGAGAACTTGATCAGCCAAACACTCTCTCACACCGACCGGTCAGGCGTGGGCAAGACTTGACTGCATCTCATTAAAGAGCAGTCAGAAAGTCCTGGCTTTTTCGGCCGGATGAGCCTTCCTCTTGACACGTGTTTGACTCAGTGTATACATTTTGTTATTATACACGACGCAAGATCAAGTTTAGCTCCATACGCAGCGATTGGTGCAAACATCATTGTTGTTCCTGTTTGTGTATGTGTGTTTGTTTTTACACTCTTTTGATTTTGTTCGTTTAGTTTGTTCACCCTCATGACAGCGGCCTATGGCCTGACCTACGGTAAAGTGTGGAGGCTAAAAGACATAAACAAAGGTCGGCAATGACCTAAAGGAGACTCCTTTGATTCTTTTCGTTCAGTTTGTTCAACCTCATGACAGCGGTCTATGGTCTGACTTGCGGTAAAGTGTGGAGGTTAAAGGCAGGCAGGATTAGTCCTGTATTACAGAATCGATTTTGACTTTGCAGTCCCCGAGATCCTTGGTTCGTACGTATGCACATCTTGCCACCATTTGTTTAGTTTGTTAACCCTGATGACAGTGCCCTGTAGCCTGATATCAATAAATGTGGAAGTCAAAGACACAAGCAAAGATCGGCATTGAGGACAACATTTATTGAAATAATCCAGGCAGGGTTACTGCTGTATTTCCAGAATCGAATTTGACTTTGCAGTCCGCGACGTCCATGGCTCGTACATATTCGCGTTGCCGCTGCCATGTGTGTCGAAAGTTGGGACGACGTCAGGGTCAGTAGATGTTGACGATGGGTGTGGTGACCGCTTGTGTCTGATACGGGCCGCCGAAGTTGATGTCTGCCTCAACCCAGGCTCGACCGAGAACGTAGGAAGGGAGAGATATGACGCCCCAAGCCTAGAGAGATACCACACACACACACACACACACACACACACACACACAGAGTATTAAGTACATCTTGAATGTTTCTGCATCTTGCTCCCCCATATACCCCTCCCCTTCGATCGCACGGCGTTCTTGTGACATTACTTTCGTGATATTAAGCTCCGCAAAATCATTGGTTGAAGCCAAAACATATTGGGATTTTGAAGTACACCGCAACACACATTTGCTCCACAACTCCTGAGGGTTAAATGTCTCTTCCCGCTCATCCAGCCCCCCCCCTCCCCCTCGCTCTCTTTAAACTAAAGTTGGCATTCCCACAGATTGAACCACTGTCCCCCCCCCCCCCCTCTCTCTCTTGGGACCTGGGATCGCCGAATGGTAGAGCGTTGGACTCTGAATGCTCGGCTCGTGAGTTCGACTCCCGGCTGGTGCCAAGTATTTGTGCTGGCTTTTTCTCGTTGCCCCGTCGTGATATCACCCTTACGTGGTGGAAAAGGACTCCCAAACACCCACCCGCCCCCAGCCTCTGTGTGTGTGTGTGTGTGTGTGTGTGTGTGTGTGTGTGTTGGGAATGGAAACAGTGCTGAACCTTTGTGGGCATCATGGCTGTGAGATGAAAAACCCGAGCTTTCACTCTGTTGGATAAGTTGAGGTATTCGTCTCCATCGGCCTTCATGTGTGCTTTGAATGTGGTCAGGTTAGTACCTGTAACAAAAGTACCTCGGCAGTTAATTATAGGGGGGAGGTCAAGTTACTGAGATGACGTCAATTCCGTGAACTATACATTTGACGTCAGCCTACTGCAGGTCGTCTGACAGACGATCTGCTTTACTTGTCCATGTCTTGATTTCACTGTTGGTGTTGACTTCCCCGACTGAATTAAGTTTTACATAAAATCTGGAACATCTAGAGGGCTTGTCAAATGTCGGAAGCAGTGTCCATATGTACAGATTTTGTCTGTGTACTTAAACATTGGACATCAGCCGCACGCATGTCGTCTGACAGAGGATGCTTGTTCATGTTTTGTGAAATCCCTGTTGGTGTTGACTTCCCTGGCTGAATTACTTTTACAAAATATCTGGAAGATCTAGAGGGCTAATGAAAAGTGAACTTGAATACCGTGGATTGTATTTACAAAATCACAAAATTGAAACTTTTTGGGCCGGTGCTTCTCGCAGAAAATATGTTTAGCTAAAATCTGTCTTATTCTTAATATTCAAGATATAACAGTGCAGTAGTTCCTGTCATATGTGCAGTTGTTACGCGTGATACAAATGCCGGGATGATGAGTAATTTGAAGGAGTCTGTTCATAGATATTCGGTCTTATAGTTACATGCAAACCACCGCACCTCACAAATATCGTTTTTACACGAAAACGCTCAGAAGTACAGAGCCGTACTACAAACCTATTCAGTATCACTGAATGAACTTCCAAATTCTAGAAAATGAAGACAGTTGGACAACGTTTTCGTAACATGAACAGTTTCTTTAACCCATGGGCGATAATTAATGGGCGATAACTCGATCTTCTAAAAATGCTGAAAGAGAAAAATCGTGAAAGGTGCCTCTGGAGCATATGATTTCATCTCAAAGTAAAAAGCCCTTCAACGAGGTGGTTTAGAACATAACCACGATTACACACACACACACACACACACACACACACACACACACACACACACACACACACACACACACACACCAACCTTGTTCAAGAATGGTGAATTCAAACAAATAAAGATCGTCATCAGGAAGAGCGATAACGCTTTTGTCATCGCTCCCGGAAGACCCATAGTACTTGTGGAAGTCGCTGATGTGTTCTGCTGGGTACACGTCGACTTGACTGGCTCCCGGGAAGGACAGGCTGGCGTACGTCGTGTGGTTACTGCTCTCTTTCATCACCACTGTACAATACAGTGCAAAGGAAAGGAAAGGACCAGTTTTGCGTCTTTGCTGCTAATAATCCCAAGCAAATCATTTAACGTGGAAAAGTTATTATATATACATGTGTATATTTATTTTTTATTTATTTATTCATTTATTTTAGAGAGAGAGAGAGAGAGAGAGAGAGAGAGAGAGAGATGTTCTTACCTATTATAAAACGGCGCCCACTCAGCGTCTGGAAATAGAAAATAGACCACAGTTCAAACGTGACCCTCCATTTCCTTTCTCTGCTGCATTTTGTGATAGTCATTCGACTGCAGCTGAAGAAGAGTTTTTTTTTCTTGTAACACAAGGTATCCATTAGAACGACAAAGGTTTGGTGGTGCGGAATGGCGTCGACTGGACAACTGTCAACGACAGCAGCAGGTTGAAAAATACACACCTGCGAATTACTCAAGTGGAAGGAGAGTAAATTATGCAGTCACCGCAAGGAACGTAATGGTTACCCCAAAACAAAACTATCATGGCTTGACTTTAGTCTGCAGTTCGTTTAGATCTCTTTAGAATGTCTTTTGCAGTCGCAATGAAAGGTCCTCTCTAAATGATATCATAAGGGGTTACTGATTTTTGTATAGAAGTCTGTAAAAACTGGGCGGCTTAGTTTCTGTTCTGGATCAGAAGTAAACAAAGAAAGACAACGTCCTGAAGTTGACGCACCTTGAACTTGTAGGGGACATTAAAACCACTGAAGGCAGCCAGGACTTCATCGCTGGACAGGTCTCCCCGGATGTCGTAAATCAGGAACTCATCCTGTGCGGGAATGGACTTGACCAGGTCAATCAATTCCTTGGGCATAACGGAAGCCATGATTGCGCATGACAGGAAGGCCGTGAAGATAAGCAACATCATGAAATCTTTGGCGTCAACACAGACTAACCTTTTTGAGTGGCGAGAAAGTGGTTGGATTAGAAAGAGTTTGTGTCAGCTGAAACATAAAACATAGTAGTACATGTACTACTGATAGTGTTCGTGAAGTCTACATGATGCAGTGAACTCGGAATTATATTTTCTGAGGAAAACATCCGGCACTGTGAATTAGGAAAATTGTAATACGGAACGAAGAAAATGGTGGTTGATTGGCTGGTTGAATAGGGGTTATTGTCACATGATGGTGATATCAAAGACGGGGCAGAGAGGAAAAAGCCAGCACAAATTTTGGGCTCCCAGCGGGGATTCAAACACAAGGGTGGGTGGGTGGGTGTTTGGGGGTTTAACGTCCTTTTCCACCACATAGGGTGATATCAAAGATGGAGCAACGATGAAAAAGCCAGCACAAACATTTGGCCCCAGCCGGGATCGAACTCACGACCCGAGCATTAGAAGTCCAACGCTCTACCATTCGACCACCCCGGCTCCCCCAAACACAAGGAAATACACCATCTATATAGCAAGTCACATAAAAGTATTTGTTTCCATATCCGTCAACTTTCATAAAAAGCTATAATATTCCGCAAGACATGTATCTGAATACTTTCACTCATTCCACATACAGCACATCACCCATAATAAGTCCAGTTTGTGAGTATTCTGCACCAGTTTGCGTTTGACATTACCTTGTGTGCTTGTCGCTTTCAGAGAGTCGTCAGCATGTGTGGGAAGGTTGCTGCTGCGGCTGCACATCTAGTGTCATGGCAGAATTTTTTCCCCCTTAGAATTGCGCAGTGTAAGGTTGATTCGTTAATATTATTAATATTAACCTTCTCTCTACCACGCTCACCAGATTTCATGAATCACACCTGTAGCCTTTTTGTCTAACTTGCTGAAAATCCAGTCTTTCGAGTGGAGCTGAGACAACGGAGCGGTAGAGCGCTGAACTTTCAATGCTCGGGTCATGAATCCTTGCTGGGTCCAAATATTTTTGTGGTCTTTTTCTCGTTGCCCCGTCTGTGATGTATTACCTACGTATGGTGGAATTGGCGTTCAACCGTCACCTTCCCACTGACCCAGTTTTTCTAGCGACTGAAAAAAAGCCCTGTAGAGGTAGTAAGTTTCTCTTCCTTGTAAACACAATGCTATCTGTGAATGACCCAACGTGTGTGGCATTAAAAGAGTTAAGGTTAATCTTACGGCGGAGGACAAGGGCAAGGGAGGGGGGGGGGGTGGAGGTAAGTCTGCAATTCTCTAATAGAGTGTGGGTGGGGTGAGGGGCGGGGGGCTTTGTTTCGAATTCCCATTGACATTGGACGGCACAGTATTTGTAAAACTGTATCATATCAGCACATCAAAGCATTTATGTATGACTGCATTCCTTTGTTCGTATTGTCGGAATGACAACCGTGACAGCTGATTCTATTCGTTTTGTGTTTATAGAAACGTATATCTCAGTGTATCATTCCTTTGATCGTGTTAGGCCAACCTGTGTCAGGTAAACACATAAAACCGTCCCTGCATATGAACTCTACAAAGTGGTGGTAACTTTATTGCATCGTGTTGATGAGACGGTTAGATTTCCCTTCTGAGGTCTATTGTTGGTAGGGGTGAAATACATCTTCGTATATGTTCCTCAGTCGACCACTGGAGATTAACACTGGAGTTTCTTTAGGATCTTTAGGATAAGAAACTATGCAAAAATCGATCGAAGCCCTCTTCGAAATTCGGCCCAATTCATACTCAAAAATTCATTTCCCCTGCATATTCATCTTGAGTGTGTTCCACTGTATATATTCTTGTTATACACGACACGACGCAAGGTTTAGTTCAACCCCTAAACTCAGCGATTGGTGTAAACATCACTGTTGTTCCTGTTGGTGTGGGGGTGGAACCGGTACAGTCGAGTGGTACAGTTTTGGACTTCGAATGCTCGGGTTGTGAGTTCGAATCCCGGCTGGGGCCGAATATTGTGCTGGCTTGTTTCTCGATGCCCCGTCCGAGCTTGACATCACCCATTATGTGCTTGAAAAAGGACGTTAAACCCTCAAGCAACCCTGTTTGAATATGTGCGTGTGTTTTTACAATCGTTTCAGTTTGTTCCTTTGCTTACCCTCATGATAGCGGCGTATAGCCTGGGACAGTAAAATGTGGAAGCCAAAAACACAAGCAAAGTTCGGCATTGAGGAATGGAACATTTACTGAAAGAATCCAGGCAGGACTACTGTTTTATTAAAATGTGGAAGCCAAAAACACAAGCAAAGTTCGGCATTGAGGAATGGAACATTTACTGAAAGAATCCAGGCAGGACTACTGTTTTATTAAAATGTGGAAGCCAAAAACACAAGCAAAGTTCGGCATTGAGGAATGGAACATTTACTGAAAGAATCCAGGCAGGACTACTGTTTTATTAAAATGTGGAAGCCAAAAACACAAGCAAAGTTCGGCATTGAGGAATGGAACATTTACTGAAAGAATCCAGGCAGGACTACTGTTTTATTAAAATGTGGAAGCCAAAAACACAAGCAAAGGTCGGCATTGAGGAATGGTACATTTACTGAAAGAATCCAGGCAGGACTACTGTTTTATTAAAATGTGGAAGCCAAAAACACAAGCAAAGTTCGGCATTGAGGAATGGAACATTTACTGAAAGAATCCAGGCAGGACTACTGTTTTATTAAAATGTGGAAGCCAAAAACACAAGCAAAGGTCAGCATTGAGGAATGGAACATTTACTGAAAGAATCCAGGCACGACTACTGTTTTATTAAAATGTGGAAGCCAAAAACACAAGCAAAGGTCGGCATTGAGGAATGGAACATTTACTGAAAGAATCCAGGCAGGACTACTGTTTTACTATTACAGAATAGAATTTGATTTTGCAGTCCGCGGTCAACCACTAGCACCTTACGCGAAGGAGTTTCTTTCGCACACAAAATAGCAGGAGGAGTGAGGTCCTCTAAATTCTGCTTAATTCGATGGAAGCCCTCTTCGAACTTCGACTTATCCGTCGTCCACGGATAAGTCAAACATCGGATAAGTTGAACAGAAATCAATTTCTCCTGCGCATTCGACAAAAACGTTTTCGACTGTGTTGATTTTTTGCCTAGAGAAGGACCGACTAGGCTGCTGACTTGGAATTTCCAGATTGGATTTTGTTTTCTATTTCGGGGAACAGGGAAATATACGGTTAACACTCAACGAAATTTGTTACTGCAAGTAAGTGCATTTCGAGCTTCCTTGTTCCTGCAAGTAAGTGCATTTCGAAATTTGTTACTGCAAGTAAGTGCATTTCGAGCATCCTTGCCGCCGCAAGCGAGGAGACCTGAATTATGGAAAAGCAGAGTTTCACTGCGGCAAAAAAACGCCCAACACTTTACGCTGAGAGCATCGTTCGGACAGACAAAGTGGAAACGAATTATGTAAGTGCAAATTTTACCTCCAGCACTCGTAACACTTTTTGTGGATATGGCACATTTGGCAATTTGACTTTTTTTTTCGTCTCAAAGAGAAATTCTTTTTAGTTGTTTCCTTGAAAGTTTCCTCCTCCCAGTGATACCCGAAGCAATAGGATCATTCCTTTGGTCTGCTCAAAGAGCAGTTGTACACCTCTGATTGGTCTAGCGGAGAAATTTCGTGTGTGTGTGTGTGTGTGTGTGTGTGTGTGTTTTCGTTTGAACTGACCAGCCAACCGGCCAACCAACCAGCCAACAGGCCAACCAACGTTTTCAACTGAAGTCGTTCTCTACTACCGGAAATCAAGCAAGCAACCAAGCAACCAGCCAACCACTTATCCAACCAATGAGTCACCTCGTCAGTCACGCATCCCTCTCTATGTCACTATAGACACACTAAATGTGATGAATTACTGAGTTTCAAACTGGACCACTCATACCGCAACACCATTTCTCCCGCACGAGTGAATGGGACCAAGGGTCTCGTTGGCAAGGCAGGACAACCACAATTTTGGACACTAACGACACTTTACTTCTTTTTTTTTTTTTACTTTGATTTAAACATGGTTTTATTCCACTGGCCAGTTTACACAAACATGTATTCAGGCGGTGGCAAGAGGCCAGAAGCCTATATATAGCCTTCGCCTGTGAACATTCACAACGTAGTACGGCGAATACTGTCACAGCATACAGCATAATAATAACAATGAAAAGACAGGAGAGGGAGGGAGAGGGGAAGAGGGTGGATGGGTGTTTGGAAGTTTAACGTCCTTTTCCACCACATAAGGGTGATATCAAAGACGAGGCAAACGATGAAAAAGCCAGCACAATATTTGGCCCCAGCCGGGGTTCGAACTCACGACCCGAGCATTGGAAGTCCAACGCTCTACCATTCGACCACCGCGGCTCCCCAGAGGGGAAGAGGGAGAGTAAGAAGAAGGGAAAGTGAGAAGAAGAGAGAGGGAGGGGAAAGGAAGGACGGGGGAGGGGGAACTGGTTCGGTTGGCGCAGCTGACAGACTGCCCGCGGCACAGTAAGTGCTTCAACTACTTTGACACTTTAACTTGGCTTGATGATACTCAAACCCAGCGCCTCCATTTCCCTTGCTGGTAACGCGGCGTGAATTATTTAGCATCCGACAAAAACTGTCAGTCTTCTCAAGCTGTGAAAAGCTGGACAGACTGCACTGCATGATTGTGCAGTTAGAGTTCGGGCGTCCTGATCTTGGACTGTGTCACAGAAGTGACTCTGTGCATGTTTTCAGTGTCTTGAAGAAGTGTTCTCTCTGTGCGTGCGTGCGTGTGTGCGTGCGTGTGTGCGTGCGTGTGTGTGTGTGTGTGTGTGTGTGTGTGTGTGTGTGTGTGTGTGTCGTCGGGTGCGCGTAGGTGTGTGTGTGTGACTCGTGTGTATTGAGTTACTTTCTTGGCATTCTAGGTCGGGTGTTTAGTAAAGTTAATAAGTTTTAAGCGTGCTCACTGCCAGTTCGTGAGTAGTAGGCGGGTGAGTGGATTTCTTCAGTGCGGGTTGGGACTCGGCGGCGGCTGGCGAGCAGGGCCTATCGGGTATACCTTTCTTCCTCACCATAATAAATTATGTACTCCTGTTTCTTCTCTTCTCTTTCTCTCTTCTAACCAATATAATAGGGACGCAGGTTAGGGTTTTGTCCTTATAGTGTGTATTGTTGCCAGGTTGTTTCTAGTCTGTATTTCTTTATTTAATTCCTTGTTCCTTATCTATCGTTCTGTGTTCTTATCTGTCTATTGTCGTGTTGTGCTCGTGGAAGACTCCCTTGGCCACCACTCCTCCACGCCAACCTAGTGACGGCGTGTGACAGACGGTGAAAGGTGTTTTCAGTTGTCTGTTGGCTTGTTGCAGGCGGGTACTGGTCAGTTTTCACGAGTTTTTGTCGTCCCTTTCGCTGTATATCCCATTGCGTACCTTCTGGGTCTCCAGAGACCCATGATATGTATATAGTGTTTCCGCTGTAACCCATTGCGTACCTTTTGGATCTTCACTTTCGGGAAATTTGGGCTTCTTCCCCCGGGGAAGAGCGGTAGTGGCGCCACCGTGTGTGAAAAAGAAACGATGAGGGTGATGTTTGAGCGAAACGTCGACTTATCCTTATGTCTTAGTCCCCCCCCCCCCCCTGTCTTTCTTCTAGCTTTGTTAGTATCTGCAAAGACTATGGTATTGCTGTGTCTGCACGGAAAACGGACCTACCATACCTTCTTTGAAGAACGGTCATAGAGCCTGGGATAATTTTGCGTCATCCCTGTATGCCCGGGAGCGATATCAAGTTCTTCAGCCCACAGTCACACCACCCCGTGGGTTTTATCACTTGTATCATTGTACGGTTACTTCATCGCCCACACTCTTATGATAAAAAGAGCAAAAACGAAGAACAAAAATAGTGATTTATCGCAAAAAAGCGCCCGGGACGTTGCAGGAATAATGACGTCATAAATACAATGAATCAAGTGCCTCTGACGTAACCGGGCGCTGAACACTGCTCATATTCTCTTCTTTATGGTGATTTACGGGCCAGATCACCCCATTATCATCTTCCGCTTGAGAAATATGGAGAGGCAGCCGAAGCAATGGCGCCCTGCACGCAACTGGTGACAGGGCTAACAGGGAGGGTGGGGGGGGTGGGGAGGGTATTGGGAGAGGAGGGAGTGGTGGGGGGGTGGGGGTTGAGGTGCTGAGGGCAAAAATGATGCGCGGTGGCGATACTGATCCGTTTCTCTGCAAACTTTGCTTTTACTGTTTCCGATTTGAGCTGTAACAGATTGCCTGTGTCACCCACACCAGTTCCGCGTTTGGTTTGGTACGACATATTGACCCTTTGAACGCCCTCAGTCTTAATGAAACACACCTTTTCAGAGTCCTTCAAAAACACTGCTATCGTTTTTATTTCTCCTGTGTGGGGGCAGAGCTGAGCAGACCTCATCGACCAAGTCCGTTCCAACAATCCCATCCGGCAAAACAGTAACATGGTGAATGTGTCTGCACTTTTAAAACGATTAGACGATGAGTTGCTGTCGTGCCTTGCACATCCCCCCCACCCCCACCCCGGTCCCCTCTCCCCTCCCCTTCCCGCCCCTGCCCGGAACAACCTTCTTTCGCCATTTATCTCCGATGGAGATGGGAATCGGAGGGAATGGTGTAAACGGATTACAAGACAATGAAATATGAGCTGTGGTGATTTGTCTAGTCCTCCTATGGCTGCTGTCTCCACTTGCAAGGATTCTGGCGCTGTTCTGTCCGTGGCCGGATACCTGTCATCCTCTCATCCTTTAGGCTCAGCGGCTGGTCATCGTCACCACGGCGTAGTTCGTGCAGTGTCGTACGCAACGCACCCGGTCTGTAACATTGTATGTGGAGTTTGAAATCTCATTATAAAGACGAGAGTTTTAACCATCTCCAACACGACATGCTGCTGCGGGAACTTGCTCGCTGGCACGAATGTCTTCGAGGCATTTGCAGGCTTAAAGGGGCTGATGCTACCTTTTTATGCTTCGCAGGTCGTTCTTTGCTGTTTTCGTGGTATCTATCGTCACACCATTTCAGTAGACGCCTGGACAGTGACAGCGGTCGGTGGTCTTGTGGTTAAGAGACTTGTCACCAATGCGAGAGGGTAGGGGTTGGAGTCCCACTCGGGGCAAAGAATTTTTCCTTCTCGTATGTGGCACTGTCCATTCGGGCCGATCGTCGGGGGTTCTCTCCGGGTACTCCGGCTCCCCCCCCCCCCCCTCTGCTTTGAAAATGTTCAGCCCACCAAATTTGAAAAATAAATTCCAAATTCCGAAATTTAAATAGCTGAGCTGACCCTTCGCACCACGTGATTGTAATGTGTTTATGTCCAGTGTGTAAAAATGCGTGTGGTTCACGTGGGCGTGCGTGTTGGGTTCAGTTCGCGGCGCTTTGAGCCGATTCATAAAATTGGGTAAAGCGCCTATATAGTACTCATTATTATTATTATTATTATTATTATTATTATTATTATTATTAATGCTGGCACTGAGCCAACAGAAGCGCACTCGATGACGCGGCGACCACACTGAGCGCTTCAGTAGTGTAACAACACTCCTAGTATTGGAATGTTCGACCGCTCGCGCAAACAATCGCATTGTGAGTAAAGAGAAGTACACCTAAAGGCAAGGAAGGAACAGGCAGACAAGAGGACGGACGGAGAGGCAGACAGACTGACAGTGGCAATGATACCCCATCCCAACGGTCAAAGTTTGACGCTGCAGTCAGTGTTAGACCATGCCATTGTTACAACTTCAGGCTGCTACAGTCAATGTCAGCTGGACCATGCCATTTGAACAACTGCAGGCTATAACAATACAAAACTATGAGTATGAATAATTGAATATTGTATACAATAGTCTCTGCTACCATTACTGAGCATGATAGGGTATCAGACCGTGTATGCACAACACAAGACCGAAAGACAAGAAGAGCGGATCAGTGGATTTCCTTCGTTACCAGTCAGTCAGGAAATGGCAGTCACGCTCCACGGTCAGCTTCTTATTTGCTGTAGCAACAACAAACCTCCAGCTTTCCCATTGTACCCCAGCACAATGATACCTCCACCCGTTCATTGACTTTGGTACCGTTGCTCTCACAAATACCACTCCCTCCATACTTAGCTTACTTAGGCCCTTTGCTCCACGTGGAGCATAGGCCATCGACAACCCTTCGCCATCGCACTCTGTTCTGGGCTAGTCTTGCCACTCCAGTCCAGTTGGTACCCTGCTTACATAGCTCTGCCTCAGTGTCCCGCCTCCAGCTGTTGCGAGGCCGGCCTCTCTTCCTTTTCCCCTGCGGGTTCCATGTCAGGGCTTGGCGTGTGGTGCTGGATGCTGGCTTCCTGAGGGTGTGTCCAATCCAGCCCCACTTCCTCCGCAGGATCTGCTTGGCCACTGGTTCCTGCCCCGCTCGCTCCCACAGCTCTTCATTCCGGATCTTCTCTGGCCATCGGATGTTGAAGATGCGCCTCAGACAGGTGTTGAGAAATGTCTGGATCTTCTGCTGCATCGTCTTCGTTGTCCTCCATGTTTCGCATCCGTAGAGCAGAACTGACTTCACGTTGGAGTTGAAGATGCGAAGTTTGGTTCTTATGCTGACAACTTTGGATGCCCAGACGTTCTTCAGCATGACCATTGCTGCCCTTGCCTTGCCGATTCTGGCTGTGACGTCTCGGTCTGTGCCTCCCTGTCCATCAACCACACTCCCCAGGTAGACAAAAGACTCCACCTCCCTGATGGGCTCTCCACCGACTGTGACTGGTGTGTTGGCAGTGGTGTTGATCTTCATCAGCTCGGTTTTCTTCCTGTTGATCTTGAGCCCTGTTCCGGCTGATGTGGCTTCCAGGCACGTAGTCTTGTCCTGCATCTGGCTGTGGCTGTGAGACAGGAGCGCCAGGTCGTCCGCGAAGTCGAGGTCATCCAGCTGCGTCCAGAGTGTCCACTGTATCCCGTTTTTCCTGCCTGCTGTAGTGGTCTTTATGATCCAGTCGATGACCAGGAGGAAGAGAAACGGGGACAACAGGCATCCCTGGCGGACTCCGGTCTTCACCTCGAAGCTTTCTGACAACTGGCCGGCATGGGCAATCCTGCAGCTCATGTCTTGGTAGGTGCACTGGATCAGGGAGATGATCTTCCCGGGAACTCCATAGTGCCTTAGCAGCTTCCACAGCGCCTCTCTGTCTACACTGTCGAAGGCCTTCTCATAGTCTATGAAGTTGATGTAGAGGGGGGAGTTCCACTCCAGTGACTGCTCCACAATGATGCGTAGGCTGGCAATCTGGTCAGCGCAGGACCTGTTCCTGCGAAAGCCTGCCTGCTGGTCTCGGAGCATGGGGTCGACTGCCTCTCTCATCCTCTCCAGTAGAATTTTGTTGAGAACCTTGCCTGGCACTGACAGGAGCATGATCCCTCGGTAGTTGCTGCAGTCCCTGAGGTCCCCTTTCTTTGGCAGCTTGATGACGATCCCTTCTTTCCACTGGGCTGGCACCTCTTCCTTCTCCCAGATCTTGCTGAACAGGCTGTGCAGCATGTTGACGGCTGTCTCTGTGTCTGCTTTAATGGCTTCTGCTGGTATCTCGTCCAGCCCTGCAGCTTTCCCATTTTTCAGTGTCATGATGGCTTTCCTGATCTCCGCCTTAGAGGGCTTGTCGCAGTTGATGGGTAGTTCTGTCTCAGCTGGTGGGATGTCCGGTGGTGTTTCAGGGATGGGGCGATTTAACAGCTCCCTGAAGTGTTCTGCCCATCGCTTCAGCTGTTCCTCAGTTGTTGTCAGTGGGTGCCCGTTCTTGTCCTTCACTGGTTTGTCTGTCTGCTGAAATTTGCCCGCGAGCTTCTTGGTCACCTGGTACAGGTCTTTTAGATTCCCTTGTCGGGCTGCTTCCTCTGCTTGACTGGCCAGGTTGTCGATGTAGTCCCTCTTGTCCTTTCTGGTGCTCCTCTTCACTTCTCTGTCAGCTGCTGTGTATTCCTCTTGTGCCTTTGCCTTAGCTCTTCTTGTTCGGCTCGTGTTCAGTGCAGTTTTCTTCTCTTTCCTAACTTCCAGCTTCTGGATGGTATCAGCAGAGATCCATTCCTTATGTTGGGTCTTTTTCTTGCCAAGGACCTCTTCGCATGTGTCGTGCCAGAGTTTCTTGCTGTGTTCCCACTGTGTCTCGATGTCCATTTCACTGTCTTCTATCAGGTCTTGCAGTGGCTGGAACCTGTTGGAAAGGCTGATCCGGAATGCTGCTTGTGTGTCTGTGTTCCTGAGAAGTCCAACGTTGTACCTGGTCCGTGTGCTGTTGGCGTTGGTGTGCCTCTTAAGCCGAAGTCTCAATGTTGTTGCAAGAAGGTGGTGGTCTGATGATACATCAGCACCCATCATCACGCGCACATCCCGCCACGATCTCCTGAACTTCCGGCTGATGCAGATGTGATCAATCTGGTTCTCCGTGACATGGTCCGGCGATCTCCATGTGGCCTTGTGGATGCGCTTGTGTGGGAAGATGCTGCCTCCTATCACTAGCTGGTTCAGGGCACAAAAGTATGCAAAGCGCTCGCCATTTTCGTTCATCTGTCCCAGTCCGTGTGTTCCCATGGTGTCCTCATAGCCTGTGTTGTCTGATCCAATCTTGGCGTTGAAGTCTCCCATCAGTATGGTCATGTCCTTGGCTCCTCCTCTATCTATCACTGTCTGCAGTTGTTGGTAGAAGTCATCTTTTTTCTCCTCTTCCGCATCATTGGTGGGAGCGTAGCACTGGATGATGTTCAGCTTGATGTCTTTTTTCTTGGTGATGAATTTGGCTGTGATGATGCGGGAGTTGACAGGTTCCCAGCCGATGAGTGCCCGCTGTGCCTCCGGTGCCAGCATCAGGGCCACGCCCTCAGTGTGGGGGGCTCCATCCTCTGTGTGTCCAGAGTACAGCAATTGCTCTCCCGATGAAAATCTCAGCTGTCCTGTCTGTAGCCACCTTGTCTCACTCAGTCCCAGTACTCCTATCTTGTAGTTCTTCATCTCTCTTGCTACTTGTATGGTCCTTCCTACTTCATACATTGTCCTGATGTTCCATGTGGCTACTCTCGTTGTTGTCCTGGGTGTTAGAAGGGGGGTCGGCCTTGCAGCTTCCTTTCGGCTTTCACTGCAATGCGTCATAGGTCTCCGGGATGGAGACCCTTCCTCGCCCAGGTGAATGTCTCGGTTTGTTGCTGTCGATGCTTCAGTAACTTAGTGTTTTTTACAGGTAGGGCTGTTAACCCTACGCAAACCCGTTTAGCCTCTTGGAGAGGTGGTCCACATTCGTCTGACCTCTACCCTTCGACCTGTCCAGCTTGGGTGACCCTGCCAGGAGCATGTGCTCCTGCTGGCATAGTTCTCTGGGTCATTGAGGTACACAAGCCACTACCCCACGACAAGGGTTGGACCATGTAGGGACTCCCTCCATAGCTGATATGAAATACTGATCTCACCGCCCGGTGTGGTTATTGTAATCAGCGAAATGATTGGAAATGAGAACAGACCTTTCCGGGAACCCGTAGTCGCTGTTGCGAGGGACCACAAGCGGTGCCGTTTCCTTCCCTTGTAGGGAGCCGGGATAGTGGAGGACTTTCAGTGCTCGGGCCGTGGGTTCGAATCCTGGGTGAGGCCAAATGTTTGTGTTGGTTAAACAAAAGTGTCCCCAACACAAACTGCGTGTATAGTCTGTGTGTACAAATATGAGGATAGCTTTTTTTTTTTTTTTTTTTTGATTGCTCTTTGAAACCTTTGAAACCCGCAGCAAAGCTTGCCTTGTTTTCTGATTGGCTGGAAAGGTTGGCTCTGGAGAGACCTTATGCTAATAGACTAGTGGTGATGATGAAACGACGCTAGTTCCAGAAAAAGAAATAAACAAAATAAACAAAACACAAAACAAACGAACAAACATGCACAAAACCCTAAAATAAAGTCACACACACACACACACACACACACACACACACACACACACACACACACACACACACACACACACAACAACAAAACGAAGTAACAAACAAACAAAAACAACAACAGACTAACAGAAAAACAAAACAAAAACACTTAAAAGCAACAATATGATAAATCCAAAATAACAACAAAATCCCAACAACAAATAAAGAAGCGAACAAAAAAAAAAAAAAAAAAGAAGACAAAAAAAAAAAAAAAACCCAAAAACGTGCTTGCTCTGCAATTCCTCCATTACTTCGGCATGTTGTTTCTGTCCGAAACCGAGCGTGAATCGTACTCGCATTTCTCCATTTCCTTTTTCCCCGTCTACACCACACGATTGTACCGTCGTGCCATTGTATCCTGTCCATTATGCATTGAGGAAAAACTGTAGGTGTCCAGGATAATGGGACAATTCTCCGTGCGGGCTTTTTTTCTTCTCCGCGCGGCGAACTATTAGGGAGGTGGGTTCCTCATAAAAAGATCTGTCAACTGAGACAGAAATGAGCCGTGAACTTGATATATCGGGGGCCCGGAAGGTATTGATCGATAAGCTGAATCTCTTTCTCTCTCTCTCTCTCTCCCCTCTCCCCCCCCCCCCCCCCTCTCTCTCTCTCTCTCTCAGGCATCCAAGTTGTTTTTTTTCTTTCACTGTTTTCCGCATTGAATTCAGTGGTCAGCATTTAGTAGATATGTGTGTGTGTGTGTGTGTGTGTGTGTGTGTGTGTGTGTGTGTGTGTGTGTGTGTGTGTGTGTTTAGGAAGAACTGAGAAGACTGAAGACATTTCTTTCATATACTGGTGGTGTTTTTTTTTTGTTTTTTTTTACAGTGTATTTGAAATAGTTCAGTGTAGATTCAATTCAATTCAATTCAAAATACTTTATTGTCTGTTTAAGAAAGCCTCTAAAAACAGAAAATCTTCTTTGGACTCACTTGATGCTCTGTCACAGATAAGATAAAATACAGTCATTAAAGATCTTGGTATAAAACATAAAAACATATGTGTGTGCGTGCGCGTTTGAACATGGCAATGCAGCACACTTAGTGTGGCAAGGGCAAGATTCAAAGCTGGTCTTTGTGCCTGAATATTATTTTTGTATCTTTGGAAAAATAATGTGACATTTCAAGTTATTTCAAAGTGTCATTTCCTCTCTCTCTCTCTCTGTTTTTTTTCTTTTTCTTTTTAATGCCACAATTCCTAGTTCACACAAAACATCGTTAACAAATTCCTATTTACCCCTTACCCCCGAACTCCACTCTGTATTCACGAGCGCATACACGCGCGCTCGCGCGCGTGTGTTTACTGATGTGTATGTGTGTGTATGTGTTGTTCCTGCATAAACATGATGTCAGTTCTAATTAGCATCGCTTTTGTTTTGTTTCGCACTTGATGTTTGTTTAGCTTAATTTTGTTCATGTAGATGTTAGCAAGGACAGGTTTGCAATTTGGGAGCGCGCGTGTGTTTACTGATGTGTATGTGTGTGTATGTGTTGTTCCTGCATAAACATGATGTCAGTTCTAATTAGCATCGCTTTTGTTTTGTTTCGCACTTGATGTTTGTTTAGCTTAATTTTGTTCATGTAGATGTTAGCAAGGACAGGTTTGCAATTTGGGCCTGCGCGCCTATAACCTCTTTCCTTGGAAAATAAAGTCAGTCAGTCAGTCAGTCTCTCTCTCTCTCTCTCTCTCTCTCTCTCTCATGCCTTTTTCCTAACACATTGTTTTGTTTTTAAATTGAATCAATATCTGTTTTCCGGCAGTGGATGTTGCCATTGTCAGCATTAAATGTATAGCGAGGTGACTACACCCACATGCTGGTGTTCCTATGTTTGTACTGAAACTCTGTGCTCACTAGCGCCAGTCCTTATGCCAACTGTCTCTACCGCGGTGAGAGGGAGAGAGGGAGGGTACTACTAGTTCTGTGTGTTCTCTTTTGCAAGGCCGTATTGTGTCTACAATAAGAGAATGAAGTCCTCTCTCCCTCTCTCTTTCTCTGTGCCGGTGTGTGTGTGTGTGTGTGTGTGTGTGTTGTGTGTGTGCCCGGGGGGGGGGGGGGGTATCGCCGGCATTGTGTGTGTGTGTGTGTGTGTGTGTGTGTGTGTGTGTGTGTGTGTGTGTGTGTGTGTGTGCCGAGGGGGGAGGGTACCGCCGGCATTGTGTGTGTGTGTGTGTGTGTGTGTGTGTGTGTGTGTGTGTTCGCGAGCGCGCGGGCCCGGGTGGGCGTGGAGCGTGGGACGGGGGTGAAGGGGTTACAGAGGAAGGGGGTGGGGGGGGGGACAATTTCATTTTGCACGGTCAGCACACTTGCTCCAATTCTAAAAAAACAAAAAAACAAAAAAAAAAACAAAAGAAAAAAAACAACAACACCCCAAACAACTTAATAAGCGAGCCAAAACCAACAGCATGAAAGGTTCCCCATGACCCACTCTCCTACCACGGCAATAACAAGCAAATCTTCCATTGACTGCCCGCTTGTTCTTGCGGTATTTTGCGGTTCAGAGGACTGACGGAGTTTGGTACCGTAGCAGAGGAAATAAATTACTTTTTCCGCTTCTTTTCGCATCTCCAAAATCTCTCCGAGTAACACAAAATGAAAAGATCAGGGCTCCAGTCACCACGCTGGAAAGAAGAAGAAGAAGAGAGAGAGAGAGAGGGGGGGGGAGGGGAGGGGGGAGAATCTGCGAGGATACTCAAAAGCATTTGGGCTGTTTTGAGTGCCTTGCAATAGAAACTAGCTGGGGGTAAAAATACCGCAAAGAGCAATTTGTGTCTTGAAAAAACACCCCCGCCGTCCTTATCTTCACAACAAGTCGCGCGGAATGAAAACGAACGATTACTCTAATTGAATCGCAGGAGTGCTCTCCTCTTGGCTCGCAAAAACAAGAAACTGTCAGCCGCGGTATGTATCAATTACAGCAGAACTTTTTGGGAACTGACGATGTTTGTTGCTTTTTTCTGTCATTTAAGGACTTCGGCTAGGAAATATTCATTTTCGCTTACAACGATAGTTTTCCGCTTTTGAGTGTTTCGTACTCCCAAGTGATTCTGTAACGATCTTGGTGACTTAAAATGAAAGGGGGGAAACTCTTTTCGTAATGCTAACGAGAATTGGAAAAAGGGGCCTATGTCAAGTCCAGACGCTTACATCCCTTTTCCACAAGACGGTAGTAGTAGAATTACGTTTATTATCTTCCTGGTTGTGTCACTAGAGAGAACAATATTCCACACAAGTACTCCCTTTGATCGTACTGACGGACTGTTGAATCTCTGTCTGTCTCTCTGTCTGTATCTGTCTCTGTCTCTCCCCCCCCAGCCCCCCTCCCCCCCTCTCTCTCCCCATTGTCTCTCCGTCTGAATCTGCTGTATGTTTCTGGCCACAGTGTGATAAATGAACAAGGAGCGTGGTAGTTAAAAACGTCAGTACGAAAGAATACGTTTGTTTTTCATTGTCATCGTTAGCCGTGTTGGAAGTTTGAGACCCACTCCACACCCTCCACCCCCCCCCCCACCCCCCGTCTGTTTATATATTTCAGGTCACGGTTTACTGCTAAAAACCACCACCACCAAACACAATCCCCCCTCCCCCCCCCCTCCACACACACACGGACACTGGCAATGAACAAAAAGCACAGCAAAATACAGAACTAAAAACGTAAAAAGCAAAGACTGTGATAATATTATAACACGACTGCGACTGAGCACCGCGTTCCTGCAACTCAGACCGTCGCACACTGCTGGATATTCCGAACACCAGCATCGTATCTGATTACTACTCGCGCATCCCCTACTTTTTTTGGTCCTCGGCGTCTAGTGTACATTTCCGTCTGCCCTTATAGCATACCGGAAACCAGCGTCCCATAGCCATTGATTTATTTCAGTTACCCCCCCCCCCCCACCCCTCCCCCCCGTTCCCCCCCCCCTCCCGCCCCCACTCCCTCCTTCCCAATACTGTCTGACGTCTGTCTCTGCAGCCCCAGGGGTTTGCAGTTGCCATATTGCCGTCTGACCTGTGGCGATGTCTTCCGGGCAAACACTTATTGCGATCCTGATTTCCTGCTATGATCGGTTTCTCTTCGGCTCTAGTTTTCTCGTTTGTCATCATTAGGTAAATACCCAGACAAGACTCCCTCTAGCTTCTGCTCGTTGCTGCTGCAGGCGGTACTGTATTGTCCGTCCTCAGCTGCCTCGCACTACCCTACGGTGATCTGTAGCAACACGGTTCTGTCACATCAGTGACGCCACAGTCTGCAATGATACGAAAGGAAAGCCGTAGTAAAGGACAAAGAGCCCTAAGAGAGTCTTTCGGGAGCTCCATGACACAGTTTACAGTATCTATGCTGACACAATGTTTACGGTGTCTGCCAGTGTTCTGACACAATGTTTACAGTATCTGTACTGACACAATATTTACAACTTCCATTTTTTGACGTTGGGAGCTGTTCATCCTGATGTAGTCCCTTAAACAGGACGGGGGAAAAAAGATAAAAAATATCTATAAGCAAGGATGGTTTTGCTTTGCTTTCATAACTGTATCTGCAATATTTACGGCTTCTGTTCGACGCTTTATGACGCTTGACGCTTGTGATCTGCTGATCCTGAGAAAGGGCCCTGTAACAGTACATTGGGGAAAAAAAGGGGATGGGGGATAGGGGGTGGGTAGGGGGCTGGTAGGGAAGACAGTTGTGGTTTGTTTTGTAGATTGGCAATAATTGTAACTGCATCAGCAGACGGTATTTACAGCATCTGTTGGATTTTGTTTTGTTTTGAAGCTTTATATCTAGTCATCTTAAAGTCATCACATTTAACAGGGAATGAGAAAAACAAAAGAAAGAAAAGAAGGCTTGGATAGGAAGGGTGGTTGGAGTTTGCTTTGCAGACTGGTACCAAATGTGGCTTTAATATTCAAGGCATCAGTTCGAACATGTGGTTAAAAAAACCCTTAAACACCCCCCCCCCCTACACACACACACACACACACACACACACACACACACACACACACACACACACACACACACACTCTCTCTCTCCACCGTGCATCTGTTCGAAACACTTTTTTTTTTTTTTTTTGCTGCCCCAGCTCTTTTTGCCAGCTCCAGTGGTGTTCCTCCCAGGTCATGGGTGGAATCCACGGAGGGCTCGAAGGCTTGGGCAATTTTTTTTTATTATTTTTTATTATGCATGATGATGGAGATGAGGATGATGGTAAGATGATGCTATGGAGGTCCATGTGGTTTGGGACTGCGGGACAGGGCCGCATTCCACGCTTCCTGTCATAAATATCCCGGCGTTCACCAGGCCCGGGAACTGCGACACCTGCGGTGCCGGCCGTGTAATCATCCACATCATAAGACGTGTCATACCAAGGGAAGCACCCCCAAAGTCGCACCCGTGAAGTGGGTGAATCTCGGCTGTGTGGCAACAGCCTCCCCATTGGGCCCATAGCACACCCGCTCTGGGTAGGATCCGACCTAGGTAGGAAAAATCCCGCTTGTCTCGGCTGGGATTCGAACCCGGGTCTCCCGGTCCATGGTCCGAAGTGCTAACCACTACACTACGTGGGCTGGTCGAAACACTTTTTTTGTGTTACACGTGGGAGCTGCTCTTCCTAGCAATGGCCCCTTTTACAGAACATGAAAAAAAAAAAAAAAAAGAGAAGAAGAAAAGAAAAGAAAAGGAAAAAAATAGGCTGAATGGGAAGGGTGGGTTTGGGTTTGCTCTGCAGATTGGTGTTAACTGTAAGGAGCAGAGGTCGGTAACAGGGTTGATTTCACGAACCACATCCGGTATCCGTGCTGCCCGCCGAAGCGGACACGTTCTCCTTGTATTCTGCAAGTCGGCTAGAAACCAGCATCATCGACCTCGCGGGCGGATATCGATCTGAACGAAGCCGTACAGTCAGGGGTAGAACTCAGTGTAGGCTCCCTGCCGGCATCGTCAGCGGACTGACGTTGCTGTTTTCGAAATGAGCCGCGTTGCAGTTTGGTCACGACTGTTTTTGAAACAACGTCGCAAAAACTGATAATAATTATGCAAACATGTTAGTAAGCTATATACAAGGTGACGGTAAAACTGGTCACTTGGAATTAGGAATTCAGTGTCTGAAAGCTATGTAATTTTGGTGAGTTGTTGAGAACAAACGTTAATTAATATTTTGACCTAACGATTTTGTCTCTTTTTTCCTTCAAGAAAAATTAAAAACTCACAAGTTCCGGCCTTGACATTTTCAGCTCAGAGAGAGAGAGAGAGAGAGAGAGAGAAGACGAACAGCAACAACAATTTGAAGAAAACAAACAAACAAAGAAAACAACAACAACAACAAAAACAACAAAACACCAGCAACAGTTTTAACACATTTTCGGCATATACAACTTTGAGGATCGCAGATCTCTAAACTCCGCAATGTCTAAAAAGTGGTATATACATAACTTTGATAATCTGACTCACCGCCGCCGTCAGAGTCGAGGATGATGCTAACGATAACAACGACGATGATAATGATGACGATGATGATAGTTATGATGAATGAAAAAGACGACGTTGTTTGTGATGACAATGACGATGACGTCACCGAAAAATCTACACATTTGACAAGAGACAGAAGACCCTCACTCACGCTACGTATTACGATTATCCATGTGGGACAAAGAGAATGCACACCGGCTCTGCATGCGCCTGACTGATAAGCAAGATCACGAACACGTAAAGCTGTCAGCTGTTGACGAATAACATCCAGAAGACATAAAACTCCTATAAATATTATTCCTACGTTTAGCGGTGTTTTTTTTTTTTTTTTTTATCAGGCGATGAGTGGTGTGTGCATTTCAGAGCAAAAATTCATGGCGGAGCGAGAGAGAGAGAGAGAGAGAGAGAGAGAGCCAGCCGTATCTGCCTACTCAGTGTGACTCATGTAAACTTCGCCGCTAGCGGTATTTTATACCACATGTTAGTAAGCGTACTTATTACGAAACACGCAGAGCGGTTCTACAGTCTAATTATAAGAAGGCCTTGTGTGATGATGATGATGATGATGATGATGATGATGATTATTGTCATTATTAGTATTAGTGCTGTGTATTTAGTGTACCTGGGGAGCCGGGTTGGCCGAATGGTAGAGCGTTGGACTTCTAATGCTCGGGTCGTGAGTTCGCATCCCAGCTGAGGCCAAATATTTTGTGCTGGCTTTTTCATTGTTGCCCCGTCTTTGATATCACCCGTATGTGGTGGAAAAGGACGTTAAACCCCCAAACCACCCACCCACTCGCTGTGTATTTAGTGTACCTTCCGGTGGAGAGGCAGTGTTTTTTTTGTTTTTTTTAAAATACTTTTTTACAGTGCAGTATGTATTCACATTGTGATCTGTGATCGAGACAGTGGCTGAAATAACATTGTCAGAGATACTTCAGGGTTTGACGGGTGGCGGTTATATTGTGCTCACAAAAGTTTCAAAATCTTTGGCTTCAATAGTCCCGCATCAGCCCGAGATCGTGATCTGCGAATGCAGGTGCTGTAGAGGGTGGGTAGGTGGGTGTTTAGGGGTTTAACGTCCTTTTCCACCACATAGGGTGATATCAAAGACGGGGCAACGATGAAAAAGCCAGCACAATATTTGGCCCAGCCAGCACAATATCTGGATTCGAATCCGTCCCAGCCGAGGCGAACGGGATTTTTCATACCTAGGCTCATACTAGGCTCACGTTTCCGTCCCGGGAACTACTCTGCCGCTGGCTTCGGTTCCAGTTCGGCTCAGTGCAATTTCGCGCTGCGGAGAGGTTTTGGCTGCTCAGTTACGAGTCACTCTTGCAGTGCACGGATCGACCTACCTGCGCGGCGTAGTGATGATCGACTGTGGCAGAGATGAGATGAGAGGCGAAACTGGCGCGTGCGGTTTGCCGGCTAGTGCTGCTGCAATTTGCCCCACCACTTATAGTCAAGAACTCGTGTAAGAGGTTCGGACTTGATATCACATTCTAACACCTTCAACCAATCATCACACTGAAAGGGATGTTACAACTTGACAGACTACAAGATGCCTGAGCTTCTCTACGGTCAGATGTTGAAAGTGGTGAAAAGGCCTAAGTGCTCATCAAATTCATGGCGGCTTACACCGTTTCACCATCTATAGAGCAGCATTCCGCCTCATCAGTCAGTCTTGATCCCGCGAGACGCCGGAGTTCTCTACCTTATGTAAAGTCCTCAGTCCAGACTGAGTGCTCAAGATGCTGTTTGACACGTGCCGGCCGGCAGCCCGGCTTCAAGTGTCTACCATTGATGGCCGAAGACTGGCTACACTGAAGAGAAAGATTACCGTTAGCATAGCGGATCACTATAGAGTCCTTGACAAGACTGAGTAGTAGCAGAAGTAGTAGTGACCATTCGCTATCTGTATCGGCACGCGCATCCCCGACTAGTCAGTCCACGCTTCAGTGACGCTAGACATTCCTAGCAGTAAAAGATGCGAGACTAGCCAGGACAGCACTTAGCGCCTGACCCTACATGCTGGCAGCTGGCGTGTTGCACGTGTCTGACCATTTCGTGGGTCATCTGCCCAGGACGCGTCGCCGGCGTCAGTACCATATATATACGCGGGGGTGAAAGCGTTTTCATACGCTTGCGCGCTCTTGGGGAAAACATTATGAGCAAGCTTCCGCTTGAGTGAGACAGTGCCTAAGATAAGAAAACAACTACGGCTGATGCAATTACGAGAGTGTGGGACTAGTGTAGTAATAAGCTGCAGTTTAGAGGAAATCAGGCTTGCTCTAGTGCGCTTCGATAATTGAAGTAGTCCGTCAGTGCTCGAAATCAGTATTAGGAATGAGGTGGTGCAGAATAGATTGAAAACATCTTCATGACTTGTACCAGGTGTTCATTATTTATTTGTGTGTTTATTCATTTACAAGGTGATCACTGGCTGAATCATACGTTGCACCCGGCCTTACAATTCATTGTATTTATTGGTGTATTTGACGCCGGAAAAAGTTCATTCAGAGAGATTCCGTCGAACTGACGCATCTTGGCTCTTTACAGGAGAAAAGAACCCTTTGAGCTGGTCGGGTATCTCTCACTATTGGGAAAGACACTGATCACGGTCGGGGGGGGGGGGGGGGGAGGGGGTGTGAAGCTGGAGACAGACTGTCTCAAAACTGTTCCAGTCATGGCGGTAGTTTCTGATAAACTGATAATCAGTTTTTGGTTTCCGGAAAAGGGGGATCAGTCCTGAGAACCATCATCCACCCATCCACCCATAGGTGCCTAAGTAAGAATATCTTAATCTGTCATATCTGCTTCCGTCTGAGCAGTCCAAAGACATTAATTCTACATGTATGATCTTAGTTTTGTATTAATAAATAGTCTTAGACGACAGTGTAACACTGTGCTTCTTTTTCTTTCCGAACAACGTGCTCCTCACAGACTCACCGAGTCCAGTCAATGTAACCTCAAAAATGCAAATTGCGTGCCGTGACTACAGCTACAGCGCCCGGTAATTTTCTCCACAACGCCTGCTGAATGTCGAGTGATCTTGGCAAGGCTCATCGCTATTCCGATCACCCAAACCAAAACAGTTATTTCCAGTCTCGGCGAACCAGGAGAGGTGGCAGACGACACGA
>JACVVK020000008.1:1100000-1152500 GCA_018292915.2 Batillaria attramentaria | reverse complement strand
CCCGTCTCTGATATCACCCAAAGTGTGGTGGAAAAGGACGTTAAAATATCAAATATCCACCACCCACCTTCGTCAAAACCACATGCCTAACGAAAGAATAGCGCGCCTTTCCCATTCAGTACCTGTTTCAGGATCACTTACAGCGCATTTGGAATCCAGCAAACTTCACCGAAATTCCATAAATTCCATCAGTGGAACCATTCCATTCCAACAAATCAGAACCCAAACCCATGCGTGCTTTAAAGAACAGTATTAACATGAGCCTTGGAACCGCCGATATGAACCGTTTCGCCCGTCAACTGTTTTTTGTCACTTTTGACACCTTCCCCCCTTGGCCTATTATCTTGAAAACCAATCACTTCACAGTTGCACTCGATGCACGTGCATACGAACACTTGAGAAGGCAGGAGATACCAGACGGTTCTTCTCCAATCACCGTGGAGTGCTGAGAAGCGAGGTAGTAAAAGTTTCCGTGTTTGTGGTAAACATATCATCGCACAGCTAAGCTGTTGGCCCCTTGTTCGTTTTTCTGACTTTGAACTCCCCTCCCCTCCATTCCTCACTGCCGGCGGAGCCCCTTACTATTCTCCCTTCACTGACAAACTGGCTCCAGGCTACACAACACAGATCCTTATAATTGTCACTGAAGTAGCTATATTTTTCTTTTAGGTACAAGGGGAGACGGGATAGCCGGATGGTAGAGCGTTGGATTCTCAATGCTCGGGTCGTGAGTTCGAATCCCGGCTGGGGGCAAAATATTTGTGCAGGCCTTTTCCTCGTTGCCCCGTCTTTGACATCACCCACACGTGGTGGAAAAGGACGTTAAACTCCTAAACACCCACCCACCCTTTTAGATAAACTGTTGTACGCAATACCCTCCGAATGCATCGAAATTCACTATAAAGTTCCAAGCACTGACCAGGCTGAGAGTCGTGTTTGGGCTGATTAAAGGAAAAAAATATCCAATAATTATTCAGTCTCTTTGCATAGCTAGCCCGTACCCCCTCACTCCTCTGTTGTCTATTCGCCTCTCGTGTCAGCCGCGCATGAATACAAATAGTCCACATGCCAGGCTAATTTTTCATTGTTTCCACTGACTATTACCTGGCGTGAAACTTATTTACAAAGCCAACAAACTGCACCAGACTGCCATTTTTTTCAGTTTTGAAAGCGTGCGTTGAGACACAGTCGGATCCTTGGGGTTTTTTTTTTTTTTTTTTGCCTGTCAGTATATGACCATTCTCTGAGCAGACGAACTGACACATTGTGCATATAACGTGGTTCACAGTTGGTAAGTGCAGTAACACTCTCTGCATATCAGATGTTGAAATCGATTAACTCAGTTCGTACCAAGAAAGTTATGCAGGAACCCCATCTCAAGCAATCTTAAGCATAGAAGACTTACAGTTCAGTAAGGATGACGTTTCACACTGCCACCTCCCCCCCCCCCCCCGAGAGTAGGTGAAATAAAATGACTTGACTTGACTTCACCTGACATAAAAATCATGAAAAGACAGAGTGATGTGCAAGAACGGGGAATCCACGTGTGCGGTACATTGTGCGTCATTTTGCTATTTCATGCCAAAACATGATGGGATTTTACCGGCGTACGTCCTACCAAGGTTTCGTTCCACCAGATTACACGACGCCCTCTGCGTGGTTTGATGCTTCACATCGAGTTATGCTTCTTTAACAATAGTGGCTGACAGAGATATTTCGGTTGCTGTTGTAAAATAAACCGTTGCGTGACAGATATGCCGAAAGGTTGTTGGCATGCGGTGATGAACGCAAGAGAAACACCGATGTTGTTTTACTGGTAAACACAGAAATGCATACCGGTATCTTTCGGCAACTTGTTTTTGCGCGCACTGGAAAGAGAGAGAGAGAGAGAGAGAGAGAGAGAGAGAGAGAGAGAGTGGGTGGGTTGGTGGGTGTTTAGGAGTTTAACGTCCTTTTCCACCACGTAAGGGTCAAAGGGTGATATCAAAGACGGGGCAACGAGAATATGGCCAGCACAAATATTTGGCCCCAGCCGGGATTCGAACTCACGACCCGAGTACTGAGAGTCCAACGCTCTACCATTAGGCTATCCCGGCTCCCCGAGAGAGAGAGAGAGAGAGAGAGAGAGAGAGAGAGAGAGAGATGATGATGATGATGATGATGATGATGATGAAACCTTTATTTCAGGATAGAGTTGTAAAGCATAGGAAGGCCTCTCTTACACATTGTCCTGCTAACACTACCATAGACTATTCAACTAAATATTTAAGTATAATAAAGTAAAATATTAAACCCGAATCTATGAGGCAAATTAAAGAGATTAGTACAAAACAAGCAAGTGTACCAAGGCATTTAAGAAAAGATATAATGCAAGAATCCAGCATCAGGAAGGCGTTACCAGAATGTCGGACACAGTTCATGCTGACTTGCAAGTAGTCCGCCTCTTTTCTGATGAAATAAAATAAAATAAGATAAAAAGTGTAGATATTGCAGGTGGCTCCTAAAATTCTTAATTAAGATTTATAAACCAGTGAATTCCCCACTTTTTTTAAATAGAGCCTCGATCGAACACATTAAAACTAGCGAAGAAATGAAGGAAATGAATTTTCAGACCAGCGAAGACAATGGATGTTGTTCGAAGCAAAACGACATTTGTTTAATTCTTCTTTTTCCTTCTCCTCTCTTCTAAACCTTTTTTTTCTGTTTTAGAAATGAAGGCGCTGAAAATGGTTGCAGTTTGTTAATTTCTTCGTCTTCCTCCTCCTTTTCTTCTAACCCTTTAGTTCGTGTAACCTATGAGTGAGCGGGGAAGTCACACCCTCGATTACAGGAAAGGGGCACCATGACTAGTACTGACTACTAACCCTCATACTTGGTAGGAAAGGACGTTCAACTCCCGAACAAGCACCCACCCACCCTTGTAACCCTGTTTTCCTTCCTCAGTTCTTCTTCTTTTGTGTATTTGCGAAGCTATTTTAGAAATAAAGGAATATTTGCGGTTTGGATCAGTAACACCTTAGCTCATTTCTTCGTTCCTCATTCTCCTTTTTTTTTCTATTCTTTTCTTTCTTGTCTCGCTGCTCGCAGATCTATTTTGGAAAGTCTCTATCTGCTGTTAATCTCGGGACGAGGACTTCCCCTTGTTTCATTCTCTCATCTACCCCCCCCCCCCCCCACACACACACACAGAGATTACCCCACCGTCAGAACTGGGTAATGAAAAACCCGCTACAAGCAAACCCCTCGGCTTTGAAACGCATCGTTGGGTCTGTTACAATGTGTTTACCTGGCGTTGCTAGAGTTCTCTACAGGAACAAAGCGTTCTCAAGACGCCGGCGGCAGTAGGGGGAAGGAGGTTTACCTGTGTAAATTACAGGGACATTGGTGATATTTTCGGAATGCAAATTGCCGTTAGGTTGTGACGTTTCCACTCGAGTAGAAATGGGAAATATGCCGCGGACTGTTTGGGCGTATAAGCGGCAACAACGCCGTATCCATAAACTTTGGGGAAATTGGTTTCTCTGTGGGGCAACAAAGAAGATACGTTTTTTTATGAGGTCGGGAAATTATTGTGGTCATGTATGTGGACCTTTTGAGTTCAGTCGTGTTGTTCTTTCTCCAGAGATGAGATGTTTCTAGTTGAATAAGGAGCAATTAAGGGGGCGGTCGGTGGTCTAGTGGCTAAGAGACTTGTCACCAATGCGAGAGGTCAGGGGATCGAGTCCCACTCGGGGCAAAGAATTTTTCCTTCTCGTAGGTGGCACCGTTCATTCGGGCCGATCGTCAGGGTTCTCTCCTACTACTCCGGCTTCCTCCCCCTCTGCTTTGGAAATGTTCAGCCCACCAAATTTGAAAAATAAATGCAATTCTGAATTCCGAAATTTAAATAGCTGAGCTGTCCCTTCGCACCATGTGATTGTAATGTGTTTATGTCCAGTGTGTGAGAGAATGCGTGCGATTCACGTGAGCGTGCGTGTTGGTTCAGTTCGCGGCGCTTTGAGCCGATTCATGAAATTGGGTAAAGCGCCTATACAATAATTATTATTACTATTATTATTTATTGTTAGGCAAATGCGAGATTCGGGCTCAATGGTGAAGTTTGCCTCGTTCGTACGGCCAGCAATGCCAATGTACTGCATTATAAGACTCTACTACCTAGCCTCTTTCGGTGGTACAGGCGCATTCAAAAGTACAAATGCACAGCGCGCGAAACACACATGTGCACATCACAGTCGTTGCGCTCGGTGTGTCTACTAACTACAAAACTGAACACAGCTGTGCTCGGTAACCGGTTGAAGATGCACTGTCCGCCATGTCTGCGCGCCGAGTGACGTAGTACAGCCAATCAGAATCTGTTGTGGACACCACAGTCACAGTTGTGGCTGTTTGAAATTCAGGTTGCTGTGATGACGCCACAGCGGCGGAAACCCCCAAAATCACAACTGTGGACAGCACTGTGGCGCTCCGCAGTGCCCAGTTAAGAGCCGGCTTTACGAAACACACATTTACTGCATTACATTTTGCGGGGGAAAGGGAGGTGGGGTAATCAAAATGGACGCCCTCTTTCCGTCGCTATGCCGCTTCAAAAAGTTTCGACGACCATTGCTCTCATCTAAAGCTGTTATTTCAAAACATGACCATATACACATCTTGATATTGTAGTAACGTCTTAGTACAAGTCGGTTTCTGGGTGGTAAACAGCCCCTTTTAAACCTTCTAACCGACGAGTGAAAATTCCAAAGCGTTTTTCCGGTGCTGTGGCGTTTTGAATTTGGAAAAACGCGGTGCTGTGGCGTAGGAACCCGCTGATTGACGGTGCAATGATTTGGAGCGGCATAGAACCGGAAGTAAACGGTCGTCCATTTTGTTTGATCCCCGTGACACAGGGCTGTAGAGATTAAGAGCATTAAAATAAGAGTATGCGTGTTGAATGGCCGAGGAGGGAAATGCCATTCATCGAAGCTCTCAGGCTGTTTGCTGAAAGAGGCGATGCTGCATTTGCGTATGGGGGCCATTTTGCGGCATCTAATGTTAAAGAGAAATGCGATTTTCTTTGAATGTGCGGTGCTGCTGTTCCCGTATCAGTGAACACGGCCATGGCTGTTTCTATAAATAGCGGACCAGCCAGCCAGCTCCTCTTTTGCTGGGCTGACGCGAGTCATTGCGATCACCACTTATACTATTTCTTGACACAAGTGACTGTTTATGATGCACGGGTTATGTACATTCGATGATGTTTTCCCCAACGTTATTTGTTGTATATCTGGGGAGCCGGGGTGGTCGAATGGTAGAGCGTTGGACTTCTAATGCTCGGGTCGCGAGTTCGTATCCCGGCTGGGGCCAAATATTTGTGCTGGCTTTTTTCATCGTTGCCCCGTCTTTGATATCACCCGTATGTGGTGGAAAAGGACGTTAAACCCCGAAATACCCACACCCCTTGTTGTATGTCTGACAAGCTGGTTGAGGCTTTAAACCTTATAGTCCCGGTATGCTCTGTCTTCCTGGCTTCTCGCTGAACCTTGTTTTTTTTTTTTTTGGTTGTTGTTGGTTGATATCATTATCACTTCTTCAAGAGACAGAAAGATAGGCATCGAAAGACATTGCACTCCGTACACCTGACAAATGGATCCCGTATCTTATCCAAGTGACAGAAGCTGACGTCTTGTTGTGGGAACTGAAGAGATCTCCACTTTTTCAGAGACACAAAAACTTGGCAGCTTAAACAAGGGGTAGGATCTCGCCAGTGCTGGGAGGGAATGTTAAAAAAAAAAAGAAAAAAAACCAGCGTGAAAAGTGGAGGGAGGTAAAAAGGCAAATGACTGGAGAGGTCTAGTGAAGCAAATACGGCAGGCTCTTGAAAGGGCGGTGGGTAGCTGTCACGGCGGCGGACGAACGCGATGCTTTTCGTGTAGGAAAGTCAGTTTCGGAGGTGTTTTTCGCTCTCCGGCAAATCCTACCGCCATTTACACAGAGCAAGCTGCTTACTCCTTTAACTAAGCTAAAGTAAGCTACAGTTTAAAAAAAAATGTTTGGCGTTTATCTCAGACTGGTTTTGATAAAAAACAAAAGAGCCCCTCCCCCAAAACAAACAAACAAACAAACAAACAAACAAACAAACAAACAAACAAAAAACAACAGCAACAGCAACAAAAAACCCCCAAAAACCCAAACGAACAACAACAAAAACCCCAACAGACAAACAAACAAGCAAAAACAACAACAAAAAACAAACAAACAAACAACAACAAAAAAACACAAAAAACCCCCAAAACAACACAGCACAACAGAACACAACACAACACTGACAACACAACACAAAACAAAACAACAACAAAGCAACAAGAAAACAAGAATAACAACAACCAGAAATCTAGGAAATGTACGTAACACCAGAGGTAGTAGTAAAATATTTCCGACCATCCATCTCTGGTCACACCCCCCCCCCCATCCCCCACACACACCAGAGAAAAAACCCGAAAAGGCAATCAAACGCATCACCTCCTCTAACCACCACCACCACCACCAACAACAAAATTAATAAAGACAAAAACTCATTCCAATTCAATACACACCACTGTCCTACTCACTCGCCGTGACACTTACCCACCTTCCAAAAAAAAAAAAAAAAAAAAGTTCCAGCAAGAGGTTAGAGCCCCTGGGTTTAAAGCTACAGTCACATCAAGCCCCCTATCAGCCTGTATTCTGTTTTTCTAGTACCAGAGCCCGAATCCCGCTTGCTGCTCCGTGTGTCGACTTTGCCAGCCTCTCGGGTACTGGAGGTGAAATCTCGGTGGGAGCTTTGGCGATGACGCGAAGAAGATCGGAATCACCTGGTCTGATTTGCTTTGCCGTGTGTCCGATAAAAAGAAGCTGGATGAGAGAAAAAGAGCTTTGAGAGGAAGAGAGGAGGAAGCCACAAACAAAGCGTGATCGTTTTTTGAGGAGGGGGATGGAGGGGAAGGGAGGGGAGGGGGTGGGATTGGGTGTAGTGGTGGGTGTAGGGGGTGGAAATGTGGGGAATGAATTAAGGTGCAAAAGGTGTGAAGGTGGAACAAAGTGTGTGTGTGTGTGTGTGTGTGTGTGTGTGTGTGTGTGTGTGTGTGTGTGTGTGTGTGTGTGTGTGTGTGTGTGTTTCAGAGAGAGAGAGAGTACTGAACGAACTTTATTTTACAACGGTATTCAATGATTTGACCAAAACACCCCACCAACAAACAAAACGAATGACAACAGCTATGAGTAACAAACAAACAAACAAACAAACAAACAAACACCTTTATAGGGTGGACAGGACTGTATAGTTTACGAGAGAGAGAGAGAGAGGTAGGTGGGTTAATGGTTTAGGGTTTAACATCTTTTTCCACCACAAATGATGATACCGAAGACGGGGCAAGGAGGATAAAGGCCAGCAGAAATAATAATTGGCCTCAACCGGGGTTCGAACCCACGCCCCAAGCATTGCAAGTCCAACGCTCTACCGCCCGGCTGTCCCAGCTCCCCAGAGAGAGAGAGAGAGAGAGAGAGAGAAACGAACCTACACTTTCTCAGATTCACATTTCGCATTTGCCTCAGGCTGTCGGCGTTTGCAGGTTGTCACTTCCCAAAGCTTTATGGTGTGCAGTTCAAAATAAATCAGACACATCCTGTTGTCATTCCGTGGGTGTGTTTGGGAATTTCACCTTAAAGTTTTTTTTATTTATTTTTTTACCACCAGTCAATGATTCTCTTGCATCCTGCAGACGACTCCATAGCTTTTTATTTTTTTATACCGTGCATTTGCAGTGATGTATGTGAACTGAGAAAAACGGGGAATGTGGCCGGTTTTGCAGGAGGCTGTGGGTTATTTGTTTTCCAAATATATTTTCCCTCTATCGCTCTTTTCGGACGTATCTTGAAAACTTTCAAACAAACAAACAAACAAAACTCCTCAAACAAGTAAACAAACAAATTGATTAACAAACAAACAAACAAGAACAGCAAAAACAAAACAACAACAAAAGAAAAAAGCAGCAACGAAACTAAAAATTAAAAAACAAACCAGAAAGAAAAGAAAAACACAAACAACACATTAACATACAAGCAAACAAACAAACCTTCTCTTTTAACATACGATTTGCTGCTTGTCAGACAGAACGTAGTTGGGCATTGTTTCGGGCACTCATTTTGTTGACTTATTACTGATATGGACTGATGACGCATTGATGAAAATCAGTGTAGCCTAGGGTCTACCTCGAACGTCTTTCCTCTTCACAGAAGTGGCCGGATCTAGTCCTTAAGATACAAGATACTCTAACCAGTATTCGGTTGCCACAAAAGAAAAACTGCCAGGCCTGCGCAAAGCAGAAGAAAAAGAAGAAGAAACGAAAAGTCAATGAAGATCGCATGCACAGAGGAACACGGGGGCTTTTAGCATCATGCACTTTCCAAATGGAGCCACATGCCAGAGGGAAATATCAGGAAACCCCCAGCAACCTCATCTGGTTACTGCAAAGGAAACCCGTGATTAATCTTCTGCCTGTGAAAAAGTTTTCTTTGCCAGCTGATTTTCCGTTCGGCCGGTCATTCAATGGGCACTTTTCCCTTTTAATAACTCCGCGCCTCTTTGCAATGGAGAGCACCTCAAGGGAAGCAACTGCGATCGCGGCGGTGCACTCTCTGAGCATCATCAAACAATATTGCAGCATCTTTCGCAACAGATGCTCTGCTGGAGGTTTCGTCTTTAGATGAGGCGCTTACAAGGGAAACTTTTTTTTTCCCTTTCAGTAAATCAGAAACCTCACAGGCCTACTCAGGTATCATTTTGTTGCATGTCTCCTCCATTAGTTAATGCAGTAGGAATGTTGTTTAGTATTTCTTGATTTGAAGGAATTTAATCCAGTCCACGATGACTCAACCGCGATTTCACTTCTAAAAAGGATTCTTCCATTCCATTCAGTTCAGGGGGACAAAATTGCCCCATTTTAGCGGCGGTCCCATCCAGCATCCAATGACTCTCCGCCCGGGAGACCGGCGGGCGTGGCTATACCCCTGTCAGGGCCCCATCCTTCAGGAGAAGGTAGAGGAATCCACGGGAAGGAGAGGAGTGACTCAGCCCTCAAAGTCTCATTACCGGAGCCGCGTCGGTGACACATTATCCAATTAACCGCAGACCTGGCCTTCACTGCGGAGCAGCCCCTTTGGTGGACAGGGCCATTTTTTACTTCATTCCAGTGAAGAGCAATTCACTTAAAGATATGGCAGAGCGGTTTTCAAGAGTGTGTGCTATCAAAGTGAAGGGCTGAGATTATAATCGCTGTTAGGAGAGCCTCCGTGGGCCCGGCATTGTATTTCTGCCACATTGAGTCGGTTTAATTGAGCAGACGACCAAGGGACGCAATCTGGCAGCACCAAAGCCAGTTATCTCCCGCGTTGGTCGTGAGATACTGTTTTCTTCGATTTGTTGGGGGAGGCTGATTGCGGTGGGAGTTCAGTGCGGAAAGCGGTGAAGTTTGGGAGTTTTGGGTAGAGTTGATTGGTTAGTGGGGTGAGGCGGGAAGGAGGGGGGGGGGGGGGGGGGGGGGCGGGGGAGAAAGATTGACGTGAGTAACAGGTTGAGAAGTTGTGCGTTAAGTCTTTTACCCAACACATCACTGATTCCAGCGCCGACATTTTCAAGGACCAGTGTGTCAGCCTCCCTTTCAATACTTCCTTGTTGTTGTTGTTGTTTGTTGTTTTTGTTTTTGTTTTCCCCGAAAACGCTTAGAGAGGTGCTTCTTTCACATGTATGCAGTGTTTAGTTCTATGGTCTCAACAGATTCCCTTTTCCTTCTTTCTTCCCGATTAAACCCGGCTGATGTGGACCGTGGCCACATAGCTACAAAACCGTTTCATGAACCGAAATGATCCGCCTATGTCTTCTCGTACTCCTGTTGTGCGCACATCACCTTAACAGTACGATGTTCTTTGTCTGTTTCAGTGCTCATCATGCTGGCCGGTCTACTGATGTTCCCGCTGGGTTTCTCCACACCGTTCTTCCAGTACTACTGCGACTCCAGTCGGGCCTTTTGCGTGGGCCACTGTCGTATGGGCTGGAGCTACGTTCTGGCAATCACTGCCACAGCCCTCGCCATATTCTGCCCGGTCCTGTCCAACTACACCGACATGACCTTTGACAAGGAGACTGGCGGAGATGGAGACTCGCAGACGATTGTCGCAAGCGTGTAATCCTGCTGACGGTTGTCGCAAAGGTGTGGTGGTGGTGAACAAAAATGAAAGAAGTAAATTGAGAACTGAAAGTACGATTTATGTGCTGAATTCGTGTAAAAAAAAACCCAAAACCTGGCGCTTTGCAAAATTTGATCAACTTGATGATTCGAGAAAAGGACTGTGGAAACTGCTGCTCTTACGGGTTGAAGGTAAAACAATAAAGAAATAGGACCGATAAATACAATAAAATACAAATTATAATCATGATAATAATAATGATAATAATAAAAATAATAAATGGTATTTATAGGGCGCATTTCTTTAAAATAAAACTCGATGCGCCAGTCACTCACCGACACCCATACACATTTTACAAAGATGGGCAGACGTACACTGGTGAAACTGACAAGCTAAACAGGAAATTACTGGAAGGCTTTGCGAAATAGGAACTCTTTGGGATTGCTGTTAAATAAAAAAAACAACAACAACAAAAAACAGAGAGAGTGGGCGCATTTCTCAGGCAGAGAGTTTCATAAGGCTGGTGCGAGAACTACAAAAGTGAAAGAGGGCTCACCAAAACATTTCAAACGTCGCTTGAGAATTTTGAGAATCCTCTCGGACGACGACCGGACGGTTGGCGACGGTTGATAGGTGACGACTGAGTGAAGCCGAAAGGTATGGTGGTAGAGTTTCATCAAAATGGCATATGTCAATTGAGTATTGTAACACTTCACGATGTGTCAGTGAAAGACACATGACATTACCATGATGAGAGATCGGCGGACCTAGTCGCAGCATTCATCAACTGCTACTGTTCGCGCCGTGTCCCTGCTGGATCTCCTGATGGTCTACTAATGACTCAATTTGGAAGAACGCGTGCTGAAACTTCCATCTGATCCTTTTGCAAGCACGGAATCTTGTAAACCTTGTTAGAAGGATTGTGCAAGTGCTCAGGTGGCAGACGACTGCTGAAGTGTTTGGAATGGCATAATTATTTCAGTTGTACCGAGTCGGAGTACTGCCTTCTTCTGTTCTCTGTCAGACGGGGACAGTACAGAAGATGATAAGGCTGACTGAGGGTAAACTTTTTACGTGTGCACGAGGACAAATACTGAAAAAAAATTCTTACAAGAGTGTACACGTTGCCCATAAAAAGACAAAAAGGAACAAATTCCAAACAATATCTTCACGTGGATTTGAATGTTTCATGAAGTTATTGCCAGCAAACTGTTGTCACTTTGTAATTATTGTGTATTGTGTTTACGTGGCAAACAATCTTTACAATATTTTGTATTGGTGTTCATGTGAATTTGGTTAACTGGGAGCTGTCATTCTCTAACATGACTAAATTAATACATTAATTATTTATGGATTAATAAATTAACAAATAATCCAGCACCACGAGCATATGCAGCACCCCTCACAAAATCAACGTCCATGCTAGGTCGGTGCTTCAAATGACCGGGTCGTGAGTTCGAATCTCGGCTTCGCGCCAAATATTTGTGCTGGCCCTTTCCTCAGTTGTTGCTGCGCCTTTGATATCACTCTCCACTTGGTGAAAAATGGTTCAACAACTAAGCAACAGCTTCAAATAACAAAACTGGAAACAACAAGGTGGGTGGGTGTTTGGGAGTTTAACGTCCTATTCCACCACGTGTGGGTGATACATGTATCAAAGACGGTGCAACGGGAAGAAGGCCAGTACAAACATTTGGCCCCAGCCAGGATTCGAACTCACGACCCGAACATTGACTGAAACTGGAAAGAAAGAACAACCTCAAAACCGCAGAACAACCGATGAACAGCTTCGATTAAAAAATTGAAAAGAAAAACCTCATATCGTCTCTCGCTTATGTACGAAGTAGTCACGAAGTCTTTCCACCACTTTCTTAATTGGCGCCTTGCTGGACGACCGTCTCCGCGTCTCCCTAGCTATCATTCCCCTGAAGGAGACAGAGAGACACCGTGTTTGAGGCCTCAGCAAGACTGGGGACAGGGGATGAAAGACAGACACCGGAAATGGGAAACAGGAACAGGGATAGACTCTGGGACGACACTAGTTCGCGGAATAATTAGACAATGTCTGGTGCCGAGGAGTGTTGGAGGGTATTACTTTACTCTGGGGTCGCAAATCAAACGCGTCTGGATCCGTGGGTGCTAAATTGTAACCAGTTCTTCGTCTGTGCGATAGGAGGGCTTTTCAACCCAGTGTCTTCGGTTTTGCTAAATGTTCCTGTGCATATTCGGAGTTTGCGTGAAACGCTGGCTATGTGTATTTGGTAAAAGGGCCTAAGTGCTTGTCAAGTCCACCCGGCTGGGGCCAAATATTTGTGCTGGCCTTTTCCTCGTTACCCCGTCCTTGCGTGGTGGAAAAAAGACGGTAAACTCCCAAACACCCACCCACCCACCCTTGTCAAGTCCACAGCTTTTATCAGGCCCTGTTTCTAAACGCCGCGGTCTGAGGTTAGCGTGCTATTTCAGACCTGGATCTGTCTGTTATTTCACGCGAAGAGCAGAGGACTTACGAAACTTTGAATAACCTGGAAAATTGATGACAGTTTCTGGCATACTCCCATGAGGTCTGATTTCAAAGATTTCTTGCCGCTCAGCTGGGTTTTGACAGTACACCTGCAGGGGCCCCGGAAGATGTTGGGGGGAGGGGGGGGGGGGCAGAATCTCAGAGGGGGGAGGGGGGAACGGAAAAGGTCGGCTCAAAACTAAAGTATAGCCGAATGGCGGCGAAAGTGATTATGAGCAGATATAGACGGACAGGAAATGATGGCTTGAGGCGCTTTTTCTTACAAACGCAAATCGAGGTGGTGGTTGTTGTTGTTTTTGAAAAGTTACCATTTATGTGTTGTTGCTGTTGTATTTTTAGGCAAGGTGGATGTGCAAAGGCAAGAGAGGGGTAGGGGAAGGGGGGGGAGGGGGCAAGACCATGGCTTTGCCCCCCCCCCTCCCCCTCTTGCCATAGTCACCTGATTTAAAATCAGTATAAATACCAAGCCAGACGGGCAGACCGAGTGAACCCTATTCCAGCCTCGTTGCTTTGATCATCGTCTCATACAGCAATGACCGAAGATGGCTGAAAATCTGAGTAACAAACTACTTTGCTTCAACGATGGACTGTGTTAAGAAAGCATTTGCAATAAAGTCTACATTTTGCTTTGTTAATGAAAAGTTTTGACTGTCATTCTGGTATTCACGATTTTGTCTATGAATGTTTTCATGTTCTGTCAAAATCATTTAAAATGTTGTCGTATTCTCAGCCGCCGCCCAAGCCATTTTGAATTGTTTTTGTGGAACGTTGAACTGATATATACATGTAAGCTGCTGGACATGAAATTATATCGTGTGTATGTACTTTCGTTTTGACAGAAAAATCTACATAATAACATATACATGTCGCGCAATGTGTGTGTGTGTATGTGTGTGTGTGTGTGTGTGTGTGTGTGTGTGTGTGTGTGTGTGTGTGTGTGTGTGTGTGTGTGTGTGTGTGTGTGTGCGAGTGCTCGCTCTTTTTCCTTTGATTGAAATTGTGAGTGAACTCCAATAATGTTTTAGATCATTACGTTTGTAGTACAACAACTGTGTGTGTGTTCGACTGCTCGCTCTCTTTTATGTGATCGAAATTATGATTGAACTGTAATAATGTTTTAGATCATTACGTTTGTAGTACAACAACTGTATTTGTGTTCGACTGCTCGCTCTCTTTTATGTGATTGAAAATGTGATTGAACTCACAACAACTGTCCGTTAAATTTCCGTTTTCATTCAGTGAACAGCTCTTTGCTCTTTGTAGTTCGTGAGAATAATCATTCTCTCGAGCCTTCTCCTACGCTGGTCCAAAAGCTTGGAATTCTCTGCCTCTTTCGCTCCGCCAGTCATCCTCCCTCGAAACCTTCAAAACAAATCTAAAAACCTACCTGTTTTCATCTCAAAGCTCCGTCTAACCTCCCTCCGTCTTTCTCCATCTCCTTATTAAGTACCATACATGCAGTTGCCCTGGCCCTGAACCTTCACGTCTATCTGTCTCTTTACCTGTACTCTAAGCGCTTCGAACTACCTTCCATGTAGATTAAGCGCTATATAAATAAATTATTACTATTATTATTATTAATGATTCAGTGGCGTTAAATATTTCACCCTTGATTTTTTTCTACATTATTACTTTTCAATCGTTTATGAGTGTTTCGACATGGTGCTATGTAGATGTATCGTGTTTCACGCGTACCTGATTATGATCGATGTACGCGGCACAGTGTGACGTTTCAGTTTTGCCGCTCCTGCCATTTGGAACTCTCTGCCTTCAGATCCGAGAAATGCGCCCACGCTGTCTGTTTTCAAGAGCAGTCTGAAAACGTTCCTCTTCCGCAAAGCCTATCAGTAATTTCCTCAGCCGCATGCTGGTCCTTGTTGCTTGAGCGGCATGAGGCCACAAACTACTAACACCAGTTATTTTAACTAGTCAGTTTCACCAGTGTATGTCTGTTCATCGTTGTATGATGTGCGTGAGTGTGAGTGAGTGATAGGCGCATTGAGTTTTATTTAAAGAAATGCGCCCTAGAAATACCATTTATTATTTATTATTATTATTTGGCATCAGCCCATACCTTCGGACTCGGAACGCCTGTGTAACTCTGTGTGTTGTCTCTTGCCATTCCATGTATTCAAGACGTCAAAATAATAATAATAATAATAATAATAATAATAATAAATGGTATTTGTAGGGCGCATTTCTTTAGAATAAACTCAATGCGCCAATCACTCTTTTTTGTAATTTGGAGTTCGATAAATTAGCATGAAGGTGCAGCGTCTCCTGCATGTCCTAGGTTTATATTGCCCCGTAGATCAGTTTGCATCAGTTGCCCAACGTTACATTTTTGTTTTTGTTTTTGCACGTAGTGCAGACACACTTAGCCGCGAATTAGTCTGTGTGGCTTGCGCGGCGTTAAGCCTCACTCACTCACTCACTCACTCACTCAACGTCACTCACGCACATTTTACAAACGCCGATGAACAGGCATATACTGGTGAAACTGACTAGTTACTGACGCAGGAAATCACTGAAAGGCTTTACAAAAGAGGAACGTTTTAAGGTTGCCGGCCGGTGTGGTCGCATTTCTCAGATGTGCAGGCAGGGAATTCCAAAAGGTTGGTGCGACAAAACTGAAACGGCGCGCGCCAAAGGATTTCAGGTTGCGCTTGGGAATTTTGAGAAGCCTCTCGGACGACGACCGGAGGGTTCGCGACGGTTGATAGGAGACGAGTGCAGCCGAAATACCCACATTGCCGTGCAGTGCTACCATAGGCAGTGGAACTTCCATTTTGTAGAGCCGTTTACAAGGCACAGAGCAACGCAGCAGGGGGTCCAACGCATTAAAACGCAGTGAATCAATGTAGTCCCAGAAAAGTGCCCATTTGAAACGTTAAGGGGGATAATTTACGTTCGTGCCAGTGCTGATAGGAAAACATTATCCGATGAAATAGTTCTCAAACAGAAGGTATTTATTTGCTCCTCGCTGTTAAATGTGCTTTTGGCTTTTCAGACATATGCAGCAGCGAGTGTTTTATCAGAAGTTTGAGTTTTACATGCGCTCTTGGGGTGCAGGAAATTAATATGCTACACGAGCAGAGAATGTTGTGACACGTGAATAGTATTAATACGTAACACGTAAACACGTGAATAGTATTAATAAGGTGGTTATGACCTTTCTAGAACGACCTCTGCACTAGTCTGCAGAGCGACCTGTCACACAAGGCGGCCCATGCCCCCAAGTCGCAAAACCCTATTCTCTCCCTCTCTCGGCGCGTTAGTAGTCATGTGCGTTTGGGATCGTTTTCCTAATTTACGGGAGCTGCTTTGATGCTCTAACGGAATACATTTCTCTAAATAATTCTTTGAGTGTTTGATTTCCGTTTTGTGTGTATTGAATGTTTCGGGTTTCGTTTTGTTTTGGCTTTATTTGTTTGTTTTGTAATTAGAAATATGTGTGTGTGGTCCTGTTTAAAAAGTCGAAGACTGGCCGTAATACTGATTTGTTTGGATGAGAGAGAGAGAGAGAGAGAGAGAGAGAGAGAGAGAGAGAGAGAGAGAGAGACAGACAGACAGACAGACAGACAGACAGAGAAAGAAAGAGAGAAAGAGTATCACTATCTGTAACGTTCGTATTTCGTTCACATGATTGTGTAGCAGATTTCAGACTCCAAACTGTTTTTGTCCGTGGAGTTCATGCCATTTGCATCTTTAAAATAATGTTCGTTTTGTTTGTAAATCTATGCTGTTCACTCATTACCGATGATTTATGTTATTCCGTCTTTAAAGTCAAGTAGTGTTGCATCTCTCGCATAACATTGTACGCGTGTCTATGTCGTGTCAACTGATTTTCTGATACAAAGACTTGGTCTTGTGATATGTGTCCCGATGTTCATCACATTATTTTGTTAAATTAAGAGTAATATAAATAAAATTCTTGTGACAGACAGACTGTCGTCCGGTGTGTGTGTGTGTGTGTGTGTGTGTGTGTGTGTGTGTGTGTGCGTGTGTGTGTGTGTGTGTGTGTGTGTGTGTGTGTGTGTGTGTGTGTGTGAGAGAGAGAGAGAGAGAGAGTGTGTGTGTGTGTGTCCGTATGTCCCGGTGTGTGTGTGTGTGTGCGTGTGTGTGTGCGTGCGTGTGCGCGTGCTCTCATTAAGAGTAACTTTTAATGTGGTTTAGAGACTTTAAAATTTGTCCTGTCCGTCTGTCTGACGTTCTCTCTCTCTCTCTCTCTCAACGGCTCTGTGTGTGTGTGTGTGTGTGTGTGTGTGTGTGTGCGTGTGCAGGTGTGCGCGCTTCTGTGCAGGTGCGGCACGCTACGTCACAGTCCTGCAGACACCTGCTTTCGAGCTGCATAAATAACAGCCAATCGACGGTGTTTACGATGAGAAAACACTTCAGCCCACAATAACAAGTACATAACCCTAATGTATCAGGAGTCCCCGGCAGCCAGCACGTGCAACTACAAACAAAAGGGGCGCTGTACCCATTTTAATTGCTCACAGCTACACCAAGCATTTCTCAAGTTCGGCTCAGTTTCCTGATCTTGGCACCGTGCAAGAGAAAAATGATACAGCTACACACGTGCTAGTCATGATGTCCCTCTCCTGTAATCGAGGGTCAAGGATCCAATCATAGGAAAAAATCAACACATCAATGTCTCTGTGGTGGCTGGACCAATATTTATGTAATGATAGGACACAACTGACGCTGAATAACGCTCCATGAAAATATACACTTTAGCCCTACAAACTACAGTGCGTGCGTGTCTCAGTGGAAAATGTCCAACGCTAACGTTGCGAGATGAGGTTCGCGGCCGTGCGCCATAGAGGATCCCATTCTAACTTCAATCAAGCTCAGCTTGTAAATATCATCGTACAGATTAGGTACGCTGCCATTTTTCTGACATTAGCCTGACGTTTTCCTATGCTAAGCCACCACGCAAAAGATGTAGCCACCAAAAAGTTTGTTCGCTTGGATCCCTAACCCAGGATGTGACTTCCCCGATCACTCAGGGGTTACCCGAACTACACATGTGCATGATGAATTTTTTTGTGGGGGAGGAAGGAGGTGGGGGGGGGGGGATAACACTGGTTGACATGTTTGTCACGTGCAGATTGGAATTTTTAAAAATTGCACATTGCATTTCCGCCGTCATAACGGAGGGACTGCTCGCTCTAGTGCTGGAAGTGGTTGCATAAGAAGTTGCGAGAATGATTTCAGCGCAGTGGCTGAATCGAAAAGTGGTTGACGGTGCCTTTATAAATATTAAATGAGTTCACTGAAAAATATACAAGAACTCGACGGATGCATTCTCGTCTATGACAATGTACCAAACATATTAATATTCCGGCTTTCCCAACTCACATTGACGTTTTTACAGGCCCGCTCCTAAGTTGTTTTTTTTTTTGTGTGTGTGTGTGGGTTTTTTTTTGTGGTTGTTGTTGAATTTCCAAGGCTGGAAATAAAGTTGAAGAAAAACTACCTGACGGGACCGGCTCCTCTTCGTCTCAGTTTAAACAACTATAGTGGCATTTGGTTTCAAGACTTAGGGTCACTGAGTCAGTGAAGTCAAATTATGATTACTGAGATTAGATTACTTGGAGAAAATGGACGCCAAGTTTGAACACCGCAAAACAGCAGACAGGCAACACCACCACCAACACCAACAAAAACCAATATCAAAACGACAAACAAACAAACAAACAAACAAACAAACAAACAAAACACCCCCCCCAAAAAAAAAAAAAAAAAAAAAAACACCACACACACGTACACAAAACAAAACAAACACAAAACAAAAAAGGAAAACCCAAACAAACAAACAAAATAACAAACAAACAACAACACCACCAACAAACAAACAACAAACAAACAAAAAACTTGTGAAACAAACAAAATGAAACAGTTTATCCAAACCGACCTACCCTACTATTTGAACGACGACAGAGTAAATAAGACACTTTTTCCCTTCTTCGTTTTGGTTTCTCTGTTTTATCAATTCAAGTGCTCCAGACGCTAAACACCCTTATACAGACCACCCCCTCAACGACACTGAGAACTAGAGTGGAAAAGAACGACCCGCATCTAGGAAAAAAGACGTACGCGCGTATCAGATCCATAGCAAACTACTCCGTTTTTTCCAGACGACTTTTCTGGAGAGATTCCGGAGTCGCAGACTGTGTCCGTACGCCTCGCTACAAACCAGCGATCGGCAGAAGGGTGTTTTCACTGCAAACACCGGGCCGTCTGGTGCGCGCGGGAACGGCTTTAGAATGTCGTCTGTTCCGCCCTGCTACGATACATTCTGCGAAGGATTTTTATCAATGCCAGGTGTATTGCTTAGCGATCCACAGGGACGATATCTTTTGTGAAGTCTGTATAGTGGTAGAGAGGACTAGAAGTACGACTCTGGAGCTGTTCATTCTTGGAGTTTTACTTTTAACAATGTTTGATTCCTAATTCATTTTCTCATTACTGTGCTTTGAACGCCGGGCTGGATCCATGTTACAAGGATTTAGACTGTGACCGGCCCCCGTAGTGTAGTGGTTAGCACTTCGGACCATGGACCGGGAGACCCGGGTTCGAATCCCAGCCGAGGCAAGCGGGATTTTTCCTACCTAGGTCGGCTCCTACCCAGAGCGGGTGTGCTATGGACCCAATGGGGAGGCTGTTGCCACACAGCCGAGATTCACCCACTTCACGGGTGCGACTTTGGGGTGCTTCCCTTAGAATGACACGTCTTATGATTTGAATGATTACACGGCCGGCACCGCAGTGAACGCCGGGATATTTATGATAGGAAGCGTGGAATGCGGCCCTGTCCCGCAGTCCCAAACCACACGGACCTCCATGGCGTCATCTTACCATCATCCTCATCTCCATCGTCCATGCATAATAAAAATTGCCCCAGCTTTCGAGCCCTCCGTGGATTCCACCCATGACCTGGGAGGAACACCACTAGAGCTGGCAAACAGAGTTGGGGCAGCAGAAAAAAAAAGGATCTAGACTGTGACCCGCGTATTGCATACAACAACGCTGTGAAACGCTTGTAGAAAATCAGTGTGTGCTTCACTTGTCAGTGTAAACTTTGAACTTCTCGACTGAAAGGATCTAGACGCCGCGGGCATGTATTGCGTAGATCAAGGTTGCAGACTGAGACGTTTGCGTCGATTCAGTGTGTGCTACATAACAGTCACTTGTGTACAGTGATAACGTTAGAAGCCTGCGTCCGTCTAGCGCAGCGGATCAGGGCGAGCCGTGGGAGGACCTGTGCTAGTAATAGCTTGTGCTATTTATAACCTTGATGTAGAGCGGCCACTGACACCGGCGCTCAGAAAAGTAGTGAAAGGTTCCTAAATTCCTGATCTCTTCTGATCGGACATCAATAAGTATGTCAGTTTGTATCATTGAACGCCCAGTGGCTGCGGCCTGATGCCACCATTACATGTATGCATGTATGACTATTGCTGTACTTGGGACCCCCCCCCCCCCCAAAAAAAAAAAAAAAAGTTCTACAAACGGTCGCAATGTCCAAGTGGAGCATTATTTCAAAGAGCGAAAGCTTCCTAAATGCCCCCTCCCTCCCCCCCCCCCCCCTACACACACAAACACACACTCGCCCCTCCGACACACGGGGAGCCGGGACAGCCGAATGGTAGAGCGTTGGACTTTCAATGCTCGGGTCGTGAGTTCGAATCCCGGCTGTGGTCAAATATTTGTGCTGGCCTTTTTCTCGTTGCCCCGTCTTTGGTATTACCCTTGCGTGGTGGAAAAGGACACTAAACTCCCAAACACCCCCCCCCCCCTTCACCCTCCCACCCCCCACCCCCCTCAACGTGGTGGAAAAGGACGTTAACCCCCCTCTCCCCAATACCCACCCTCTGCCCTGTAGCGATTATCGGGGAACAAGTTAACTTATCTCACCCATCTGACATCGGTATGATATCCAATCCCCTCCTCGCCAGACACGAAATCCGATTGGAGCAGACAGGTAATGAGGTTGTTTGCGCATGTCTGAATGGATATGTTGAAACTGGAGATTTCCCCCCGGTGTTGTAAAGTTTGCACAGTGTTCGATAAATATCGACTGCCCTCTTTTCCATATTTGCTGACGCAAAGGAATCGGATTCCTGGGGCAGACAAACACGTTCCGGCAGGTAATTGTGGATAGTGGAAGAGCCGGTAATTCTGTCTGACGGATCTGATTTCTTTCCACCCTCAGTTTGAAATTGACTTCTTGAATCGTCTCTGGTAGTGTCTGCCGCTAAAATTCCCTGGAGGCCCAGAAAGCGACGAGCTGTACTCTCTGGTACTCTTCAGTCTAGCGACAAAAACGTGCTTGAGGGATAAGAGTCACAGCGCTTGACAAGCAGGGGAGTCATTTCCCGGCCTTAAAGGTCTGCAGTCTCAGCAAAAAGCCGCAAACATTGCGTTTTTATGTTGTTTCCATAGTAATGGAAACAACATAATAGGACGGGCTAAAATTTCCACGTTCATAGGCAAGCATCTGTGGTACAAACGCACGTCACTGCCGATCTCCCGCAGAGACGATTATGCAAGTGTAACTCTGACAATGACGTGAGAAAACCTGCGTCATCGATGCTGGCATGTATGCTGTTCCGAACGCGCTTCTCCTCCTCACTGAGTGCCGTCTGTGTGGATGTGCGTGTGTGTGTGTGTGTGTGTGTGTGTGTGTGTGTGTGTGTGTGTGTGTGTGTGTGTGTGTGTGTGTGTGAATTGTGTCCGGGCCCGTTTCTTCGAAGATACTTAACCGAATGGCTTCAAATTTGGGGTATCCAAATTTATCAAAATGTTACATTAGACGATTCAAGCGTGTGATGATTGCTTAAGTGATTTGGGAGTTATCGCCCTTTTGAGACAAGTTGGTTGTCTTTCGTGTACAGGCGTAATATTTATTTAAATCACTCAATTTTTGGGCAGTAGATAGCTTGAATACGGACTCTGAATTGACTCACTACTAGAAAATGGTCGCTCTTATAGTTTTCATGTAAACCGAGCCTGAGTTGACATTGCATGTGAACCCAGTTCAGATGCCTATTTCTCCGAAAATACTGAACCGATCGATTTCAAATTTGGGGTTTCTAAATGAATCAAGATTGTTGAATAGAAGGCCCGATCCAGGTACGATTGCACACATGATTTGCGAGTTATCGCCCTTTTCAGAAAAAGTGGCTTTCTGGCGTTTAAAGGCGTAATATTTACCTAAACCACTCCATTTTTTTGACATAGATAGCGTGAATACGGACTCTCAACTGAGTGAATTTTGGAGGTTGTCGCTTTTATACTTTTGGCGTAAACCGTACCTGATGAAAGTGCTGGTGAACACACTTTAGATCTCAAAATCGCTCCTACTATACACAGATAATGAGCCTGGGGTGCCATAAAAAATATACAAAAAAATTAGAAAAATTCACTGCAGCCGTTGTCGTCAGTTGACTCGAAAATTTGTACTCGAAGCACATTTCCTTTACACAAGCCACACGCCTCACAAACATCGCAGAAAAGGCACACGCGCACTGACGCAAAACTGTATCAGCGTCAGTTTGCCGACGTCATGTTTGATTGACGTGGGGGTGTGTCGTCACTTTTCGGAAGTTCTCTATTTGTAGACGGGGAAAGCGGGAGTTTCATTGATGTAGTGAGCTTTGTTTTTCCCACTGACTCTCACTCAATAGCATAGTAGAGTGAGAGAACACCACATAGGTCTCAATGGAGCACATGCACAAACGCGGCTCGCGCAAGTCTGCGTGCGTGCGTGCGTGCGTGCGTGCGCGCGCGCGTATGTCTGTGTGTGTCTGTGTGCGCGCGCGCGCAGCAGACATAACACATAGTGAAAAAACGTTCGCCGCGCAGACTTGTCTGTTAAACACATTGAGCCGGTATAAATTCGATCTTTACACTGCGCAGCAGCAACACTTCAATTTTCATGGGGCTGCTTTCATTGCAAGAATTGTATCCGAGTCAAAGTTATTACGTCAAATGTATTATGCGTCATCCCAATGAGGAAAACGTCATAGATTTCAAAGAAAACAACTTGACGTCTCTCTTCCAAAACCAAGATTGGTCTGACAAGCCCGGTCAGTTGTTTCCATTGAGAGAGAGAGAGAGAGAGAGAGAGTGTGTAGTGTGTGTGTGTGTGTGTGTGTGTGTGTGTGTGTGTGTGTGTGTGTGTGTGTGTGTGTGTGTGTGTGTGTCCTCCCGTATACATGGCATTACAAAAGAACGACCGTGACGACAGCAGGTGATTAAATGGAAACAACATATTGGGCTGGTCAGTGGCCATCTTGTTTAAAACTGCGATCCTTCGACTGCGCATAATCTAGGCAACTCCGTCACAGTTGCAGAGTTTTCAGCGCTTCGGGGACCCTTATAAAACCAGAGCACGAGTTTACCGTGACATTATTTGGCTTTTGGTCAGTGAGCGAGACACATCGCTACAGTGTCTAGCGGATGTCGAGTGCTGCACGATCTTTCTTGCTCAGTGTCAAAACGCAAAATGAGCTGTGAAATCAGGCTGCCATTGCCTTTTATTGGGGTTTCAGAGACGCTGAACTCTGCAACTGTGACAGAGTTGACTGTGCTTGCAAGGTCGACTCTGTCAATTGTTTCACACTTCGGAAAGATTTTTGTTGGGAGCTTAGATCTTTAACCGTCTCGCGACAACTACTGTTCAAGATCATTATGCATTCAGAGGGCATAATTTTAAGGACCACTAGGAATTATCGAAAAGTTAAGGGACACGGATTAAACGCTCATATTCCTTGTAGGTGTGGGTGAAGGACACAAATACACAGGGCCTCAAAATGTCTATTTATTCCCTATTAGCCTCAGGCATCATAGTCACCCTTAAAAATGCTTCAATCTAGAAAACAATTACTACCATGAACAGACCTTTCAAAGGCACGCACCTGACAGGGGTTTAACAAAATTTGAATGTCTCCTTTCCGCTCAGGTCTCACGAGTAACGCACGTCTACCTTCTCTTTAGGCCACAGAGGCAGTTCACACAAATCCGCTTGCCTCACTTGTGTCCCACCTCTGTGCAAAAAGCCCCAGCTTCACTGGCAGCTTGCCTCTTTTTGTGACCGCCTGCTATGCACCTTGACCTACAGAACACAAAAGTCACGAAAATCACGCTTTTTCACGACAACAAAAATCACTACAGACTAGCACACTTGCCAGACAGGGCACTTCAAATAAAGACCAAACATGACCCCAATTTGTGTCCTTACGCTTGTGCCTGTACGCTAGATTCAGCCCATCTGAATTAATGACCAGTGGAGTTCCGACTTCAATACACTACCGGTGAAAATTCAAACTGTCCTAGTCGGCGGTAGCATGACAATGCCGCATCACTAGCTGCCTCCTTGATGGTCGTGTCGCGTAAAGCCTTCTCTTGGCCCAGTGCCAGCCTGTTAGATGCGTTGAGCGGTGGCCTAATAGGCAGCGCGTCGGACTTAGCCGCTGCACTACTGGACCAGCCGTCACCAATGTCATGGCGATGAGGCGTGGGTTCGAGTCCAGGTCGAGCTTGTGATATGTGATACCGGGTTTTTTCCTGGCTACCGGGCTGCTCATCGGGGGTTTCTCTCTAGGTTATCCGGCTTTCCTCCCCCAGCAAGATTGTAAAAAAAAGAAAAAGAAAAAAAAAGGATAGGTATTCGTGGCGCTGCACCGCGGCGACGCGCTTCCCCCGTGGGAAGCCCAAATTTCCCCAAAAGGGATAATAAAGTACTTTTTTTTTATATTGTGCAGGTGCCTAAGTGCTACGGTAGTAAAATCTACTCAGTGTAAGAGTCCAGAACGATTTGAACAGAATTACAGGAATATGGCCCGGATCATACATATCGAATTATTGGAAGACTTTCCAAGCTCACAGACTGACCATGTCTACCATGTTGGACTTCCAGTGCTCGGGTCGTGAGTTCGAATCCCGGCTGGGACCAAATATTTGTGTTGGCCTTTTTCACGTTGTCCCGGCTTTGATATCACCCTTACGTGATGGAAAAGGACGTTAAACTCCCAAACACCCACCCACCCCGCCCCAGCTAACGAAAACAACCAAGTTCTTTGCTTGTTCTTGCTCTTGTTATCAGAGAGATCGAACATCAAAAAGAGATCTTCACAAAAAAATCAAACAAAAAAGAAAAGAAAAGAAAGAAAGAAAGAACACACACACACACACACACACACACACACACACACACACACACACACACAGAGAGAGAGAGAGAGAGAGAGAGAGAGAGCCTCAGTGACGAACAACTGAACCACGTACACTTGCTCACCTCGCTGGCACTCGATACCCTATAATCAGCGCTGCGATCAGTCGCATCTCACTGCACGCGAATCAGGCACTGGCGTCAACATTGGCAGAATCAGGCAGGACAGGCACCCGATTACTTCAAAGAACCGGGTGACCGAGAAATGACATAATTGTGCAAATAAGGGGACAGTAGCTAGCAATTTCCTGCAGTTTGGGTTCTGTCTGTCTGGGTCATTGTCGCCTTTGTCCGGTGTAATCTGTGTTGGCCGAGTCTCACGTGCAGGACAAAGTGGGCGCAAGGACACGCTGGCAGGCGCAATGATGGATCTGAAACAGAATAACAGAATAACAGCAACAGAGAGAGAGAGAGAGAGAGAGAGAGAGAGAGAGAGAGAGAGAGAGAGAGAGAGAGTGTGTGTGTGTGTGTGTGTGTGTGTGTGTGTGTGTGTGTGTGTGTGTGTGTGTGTGTGTGTGTGTGTGAATTTAACGTCCTTTTCCACCACGTAAGGGTGATGTCAAAGACGGGGCAACGGGAAAAAGGCCAGCACAAATATTTGGCCGCAGCCGGGATTCGAACTCACGACCCCAGCATTAAAAGTCCAAGGCTCTACGTTCGGCTATCCCGGCTAAGAGAGAGAGAGAGAGAGAGAGAGCTTCGCCAGTGACGCTATGGGCAAAAGGATCAGGCGATGAGAGTAACACGGGCACTTTAAGTTTAACGAACTAAGGTCATACCTGACTTTTTGGAGTCAGTAAATTCGATGCATGTTCCATCTGATCAGAGATTAGTCAAGTGCATTCCTTGATTTCTTTACAGGCAGAGAATATAAATAACGCGCGCGCGCGCGGGCGCGCGCGTGTGTGTGTGTGTGTGTGTGTGTGTGTGTGTGTGTGTGTGTGTGTGTGTGCCACGGTGTGTGTGTGTGTGTGCCACGGTGTGTGTGTGTGTGTGTGTGTGTGTGCCACGGTGTGTGTGTGTGTGTGTGTCTGGCACGTGCATCTCTCTCTCTCTCTCGGGTCCGTGCGTGTGTGTTGTGTGTGTGTGTGTGTGGGGGGGGGGGGGGCGGGGGTCGAGCCCGTGTTCTTGATTGGATTGACTGCATGAAGCATGCTATACAAGGTATTAGACAAAATGAAACGAGCCGCTTTTTAATATCTGCAGCCGACATTATACGTCAAGCTGACTTCCACGATGCTTAGCAAACGAGGCTGTGTTGACTGCAAGCTGCTACGTAGAAAGCACACCCCCTCCCCCCAAAACAACAAGGGGAGCCGGGGTGGTCGAATGGTAGAGCGTTGGACTTCTAATGCTCGGGTCGTGAGTTCGATCCCGACTGGGGCCAAATATTTGTGCTGGCTTTTTCATCGTTGCCCCGTCTTTGATATCACCCTATGTGGTGGAAAAGGACGTTAAACCCCCAAACACCCCCCCCCCCCAAAACAACAACAACAACAAAAAAAAAAACCACACACACAAACAAAAGCAAAAACCACCACCACCACCCTAAAAAAAAAACAAAAAACCCAAAGAACAAGAAAACAAACAACCTCCTCCAAAACACCACGAACAACAAAAAAAAAAAACAACAACAAAAAAAAACCCTGACAAAAACCCCAAACAAAACCACCACCACAACAACAAAACCCACAACAAACCCCAACATAAACAACACACACACAAAAAATAAAACAACAGCAACAACGGAAACCACCACCACCAACAACGACAAAAACAACCACAAGACCTACTTGAAGTCTGGAGGACAAGACAAACACTTCGGCTCGACGTGTTAGGATAGAAATGTCTCCTGTTTGTCTGCTGCTTGTGCCTGACGCAGGCGTCGCGCGAAACGCAATATAGCCCACCCTACGATGGTGCAGTTTCCATTACTATGGAAACCATATATAAACATGGCAAGCTGCTGTCAGTCAGTGGTGCTGGCTTTACACTATCTCTCACATTCAAACTTACTAGTACAAATATACTAGTAAACATGTACAACTGAACTAAATAACAATGCCCGCTAGATCACACACACACACACACACTGTTACCACAACACACACACACACACACACACACACACAGAGCTAAAGCTCAACTAGGAGGTGATTAGCGTCAAATACTTGTTAGCGGGTTGTCTGTCATTGTTGTTGGTTGTCAAGAACCTGAGAGAGAGAGAGAGCGAGAGAGAGAGAGGCGCCAACGCTTGCACTGAGTCGCCGAATTACAGGCCTTCAGTTAACTTCGTTAGTGACATATTTTCTTTTGTGGCATTCATGTCAAACTGTACTGACTGTGTTTTGTAAAACACTGGCTACTGCGCTGGCTGCGTGCTGAAAGCAGACGACAGTTTCCGTAAGTCTTCTGTGAACACACGCAAAGTTAGCGACAAGCACTAGTGCACACTGTCTGGCGATACAGTGCGTGAATCCCGTTCAAAACTCAGTCGCTCACCTAGGGCACGGCGACAATACAGTGTTTGAATCCCGTGCAAAATTCAGTCGCTCACCTAGGGCGTCGGGCACAATTAAGGACACACCAAAACCAGAAAGGGGTGTATTTCTCAGCTTCATTGTTATTTTCTTTCAATTACACCTATCCTGACTAGTCAAAACGCAGTTAAACCGTGTCACATTATAATTACCTGGATCAATACCTCTTTCACTCTTTTTGACTGCTCTTTGATGCTGACTCAGTTTTATAATTTTCCATAGACCAACCCTCCCACCCCTGTGCTCAGTTTTGGAGCGGTCCCCAAACCGTAGTAAAATGCTGAGCTTCGAAGTGAACCTTTGAGGTGAAGACTTCTGGCGTGGTAGGTTGTGTGCGGCCTCTGTGTCGATTTGGTTTTAACATTTAAAATGCTAGCGAACCAAACTAACCCTAATTGAGATTAATGGACCGGTGCATGATGTTGTTTTACCTGTATTGGGTATTTCTTTAGTATTTCCAATGATTAAATACAAAATTAGCGGCTAACCGCCGAGCCGTGTTACCGAGTCCAGCCTCCATTATCAGTGGCAAGGCTGATTGGGGAACCATGGCGACATTTAGACTCGCACGCGCGCGCGCGCGCACACACACACACACACACACACACACACACACACACACACACACACACACACACACATGATCTGCTATTTGGCATTGGACATTGGGTTAGATTATCATTATTAGTCATAGGCAGTCATGGTGATGCAGGCTCTGCGTTATCAAGCACATTTTGATGAGTTGCCAGAGGCGGCGTTTAGCTGCCCTGTCAACAAAAAAATAGTTCAATTCCTGCCTCATTACTGGAGAGCCAGGGTAGCCGAATGGTTTATGGTTGGACTTGCAACGCCCGACGTGTGAGTTCGAGCCACGGCTTGCTTTTTCCTTGTTGCCCCGTCCTTGATATCACCTACATACGTAGGTGCAAAAGGACATTAAACGCCCATTCAACCAGCCTCATGTGCATTACACTAAATCAGTCAATGGGCCCATAATGCGTAATATACCTCACCCCAATCAGAGGCTAAAGTTAATAGTTGACATACGTTTTGCCTCTTACCTCTATGACAGAAGCCTAAAGAATGACAGGTCTTTACAATTTGCACTTGTCCTAATGGTACTGTGCATGTTCAATCGTAAGCAGCGCTCATCGCTCTCCGAGTTTGGAGAAGGAGATTAACTGTACACCGCGTTGGTAAGTAAATTCCGTGCCGTACCGTACCGTACCATACCAGAAATCATCAGAGATGAGAGATCATTAAAGTGTCGTTTGAGCAAGTTAGTACATTTAGTCTTCAACCATTTCAAAATAAAGGAATGGAACATTGTCACTGCGTCTGGATGTTTAACCAATTTAACCGTCAGTGAAAAAATAATCTTCAAAATTATCTTCATATAAACACACCAATGTTTTGCATCAAAGTGGCACTATGCCAGGGCGATGTTTATGTGTAAGTAAATGCTTTTTTGTTTCAGAGGCAGATGGTGCAGTGCTGGTCAACACATATTCATGTACATGTATCATATTCTTACATAGCAAGCTTGGTTTGTTTTGTTGCAGGGTGAAACTTTGCAGTTCGTCTGAGACCGCCCGGCACGAGCAATCTGAGGACGTGGCCCTCGTGTGTCCGCTATTAGGAGCGCTCTTCTTAAGCCGGTAGTACCATGACTAAACGCCTCTGTCATGGGGCCTCTGTGCCTTGGCTCTTACGGGAGGGAGACTTTGAGCGCCACCCATAGTCCATTCTCTATCGGGCTGTAGGTGAATCCCACGTTAGGGTCTTCATTCTCCACCTTCCTGCGCGTAATCTAAACACATTTTTGGAATGGTAGTGAGATATACAAACTGATCAGTATTCACATAAATGTCTGTCAAGTATGCCAGTAACAGCATGTCTGTCTTTTGCGATATGCTGTTTCTCTCATGCCACATTACTGCATGACAAAATTGTAGGCTAAAACTCTTCAGGCTGGTAGGGACTAGCTTAAAACTAGCAGGCGTTGTAAGAGAAAGCGCCCAGGTGGCCATCAACCTCATGCTGGTGTGCATGGGACAGACTGTGCTGTGCCTTGTTTTTGGCTTTAGTTCAGGCACTTATGTAAAATTGGTAATCTGCTTTATGTATTCTTGTTACATTTTACTAGGAAATGTAACATAGGTACATGAACAGTTTTGTTAAAAGTTAAAATTGAGGTTGGAGTGGCTTTGGGACAGCCATAGTTTTGGTCCTGTTCCATGACAAGTATTTGGCTTTTAAACAGTCTGTCGGGTTGGATGTGTCACCTGTTGTGTTGTGAATTAGGTTGTCCCCCCCTAAACTTAAGTGCATTGCATGTTCTCTGGGCGACATCAGTGCACATTGTTCCATGATTAGCTGGGAAATGTGTTGAACAAAGAGCAGCATACTTGGCAGAAAGTCCGCAAGGTTAGGTAGGGTACAGCAAGAAAGAAGATGGACCTCCGGAGGCCCCTGCCAAGCCCAGTCTAGGATGCAGCTGTGGATGGTAAGGGTTTGTTCCCTTGGGAAATATTGAAAACTGTTGTTTAAGTTCCCAAGTTATGGTTGTGTTCCCAGCTCTGTTCACATCTTACTGCTTCAACTGTTTCTATAGGATGGAGTGCAGCCTGGGCGACCACTGGACTTGGGGAAGGACTGCAATGGATGGACAGCACAAGAATGCAGAGAGTAGAGGAGACATCTGAGGGGTGAGTGTCGGAGTGTGTTAACTGTTGATTTTCTTTCCGGCTAACACAAGTAGTGTTTGTCACAATACTCATTGGCCAGACTGTTCTTTAGTGTTGTTTTCTGTGTGAGGTGGGAAGAATTTTGTACTTCAAAAAAAGACTGTTCATATTAGCACATTGGTTTCAGTGTACTTTACATGATTAACTTTAATTTTCACCCCTGTGTTCTCAGTTCTGACTGCGTCTTGCTGCTTTCTTCTGCAGGACGTGGGACTGCAGCCTGGGCGACTGAGGGCTGGACCGCAGGATGGGTGGACAACACAAGATGGAAGAGAGGCGACCTCTGAGGGGTGAGTGTGAGTTCCTTTTCCATTCAGAGAATGGAATCTATTCTGCTATTCTACATAATGTGTGTTGTCATAAGCTTTCAAGGGAGGGAGGTACTGTACTGTGAGTGTGTTAAGATCCACAACAGTTTGGTCAATGAGTAAATACTGAAAGCTGTGGTAAATTTTCATGCTCTGTGTTTTAAGTTCTGACTGCACTGCTGTTTTGTTTCTGTAGGACGTGGGACTGCAGCCTGGGTGGCGACTGGACTGAGGGTTGGACCGCTGGATGAGTGGACAACAGTGAAAAAAGAGGCGACCTCTGAGGGGTGAGTATTTGACTGATTTCTATTGACCCAACAGTTGTAATAATCTCAGTGTTGATTTTGTGCTGACGTTTAAACAAATGACATGCTTTTTCACACGATTTCAGGGTAGTTTGACTGTATGTCCAAAATGAATGTGCTAGGTATTCCCACTTTTGTTGATTATAGTAGCCATAGCTTACTTGGTCCCTGGAAATCAATGATGTTTCAAAATCTGAAAGTTTTCTCTTGTGTTATAATTTCTGAACGCACCTGACTGCTTAATCGTTTCTGTAGGACGTTGGACCACTGCCTGGACCACCATCAGACTGAGGGATGGACCGCTGGAGGGATGGGGACCACGAAAATGAAGAGACCTGACGGGTGAGTGTGAGTTCCTTTTCTTCTCAGACAATGAAAATTAGATCCTCCCATTCTATAGAATAGAATGAGTGTCGTAAGCTTTCAAATATATACTGTGAATATTTTGAAGTCCATGGAAAACACTGAAATCTGTGGTAGAATTCTAATGTTCATGTTTGTGTTTTTGTGTTAGTTCTGACTGCACTTGCTGTTTTGTAGGACGTGGGACTGCAGCATGGGTGACCACTGGACTGAGGGCTGGATCGCTGGATGAACAACACAAAAATGAAGAGAGGCAACCTCTGAGGGTGAGTGTCTTATGTTGATATTTGCCATTTGGTGCTCGGCAAAACGTTCACTACTGGTGAGGCATGCATATGTAAAAAAGTATTATTTCCTTTTGTTAACAAGCATTTATATTTATCTTTCTCGTTGTCACTGTTTCAGATCTGATGGAGGACAGCACGTGACCACTGGGGGACGACCTGAGGAACCAGCCAGACGGACTTCATCTACAGGACCGGCAAGCAGGGCCGGGCAGGACACGGGTTACATTAGTATAGTTATGGTTAATAGTGTAGATAGTAGTCGTAGTTATATGGGGCCGGCCTCGTTAGGTAGGTAGGATTAGGTTGTAATGTATTTGTTTGCTTGTCACTGAAGTTGTACGATTGATTTCAGCAGACGAGGAGCCAGAGGGACTCCAGAGGTGAACCGTGCCGCAGGACAACACCCGGAGAAGAACTGCACCGCCGAACAACGCCAGGAGACAGGGGACAGCGTTGGATATGACAAGACTGGCCATGCAGATGGACATCACCCGGTAAGCCAAAGTGTGCACGAATAGTTTTATCATAATGCGTCCCCATCTACCCCCCACCCCCCATATCCTGAGGCATTTTTACAAGAAGCTTGTTAGTAAACCAAAGTGTGTATTTCTTGAACTTTGGATTTCTGATTCAGGACTCGGATAGGCCATGCAGCCGATTCCTCAATAGTGTGCTGGTGATTTATCTGATGCAAACCTGTGCCTCAAATTCAAATATGCTTAACACCCCAACCCCTCCTGGACAGTTGTAAGTAAGCCAACGTCTGTTTCTGATCCAGGATCGGAGATGGGCTAGGCCACGCCACTGGAGTACCCCTGGACACTGGCCATGCCTCTGGAGTACAGCTGGTGCTGCTGGCTGACTGGGTGAGTTTGACATTAATTTTGACATCACTGTATCTTGCACTTTGTTAAATTTGTACTGTGCTATTTCACATCAGCCTAAGATGTGTGGCGTAGGTTAAATGCTGCACTTTGTGTTATTTGGACATGTATAGAAACTGCTTTGTGATGTACATGTATATTGCGTTTCAAATAAGTATATAAGTGCCCTGTTTGTTTGATGCACTACAGATCAGCCACCGGACGCCAGCGACCCGTCCCACCCCTCCACCTCCCATCCCACCCCTCCACCTCCCGTCCCAATCTCCTATCCCTACATCCCCCACCCCAACCCGAACCTCCCCCACGCCAACCTGTACCTCCCCCACCACAATCCCTACCTCCCCCACCACAATCCCTACCTCCCCCACCCCAATCCCTACCTCCCCCACCCCAATCCCTACCTCCCCCACCCCAATCCCTACCTCCCCCACCCCAATCCCTATCTCCCCCACCTCATCATCTCTTTCCTCCTCTCTTCTGTTGCATGGTAGTTTTTCTCCCCTTGTACTTGTTACCATTTCCCCTTCCCCTCCCCAGTAGGGCTCCTGATGTCATGTCTCACATGGGGTCAGCGGGCAGTGCAGCACCAATATGTCAGTGTTGTGTTTTTCATTTTCAAAACTTGTCAAAATTACATATTACAAAATTCTTTGGTCATTTTCAGATTTTTCATATAGGCCATTAAATATTTGGCGGTTAGGCAAAAAACTGCTTTACATTTTGTGCTTTAATGGCCGGTTACTGTTCTTTGGTGCTGCACTCATCTGTTCTGAAGGAAAATTCCACATTTTTTTGAAACCTGAAATGAAAGAAAAAATTACTCACAGATTAAAAAAAAAAAAAAAAAAAACCCAGAAAATGTAATGACAGAGTTAAATGAACGTTTTGGTTTTGGTAAACGTGTACCATCTGGTAATTTCACCTCTTTGGCTTTCTCTACATGAAAATTAAATTTCATTGAAAATATCTGAGGAATAGTACAAATAAGCCAGTCCATTGTTTCTAGTGTCCCATGTTGGTGGTGGTGGTGCATGTTTATAAAGTTCAGTGTATTGATCAAAATTGAAGTGGGGGGGGGGGGGGGGTCATCCTCATTCAGCAGTCATACTGTTTCCAAAACAATGGTCACAGTAATCAGATGATGGGGTGGGTGTTCAGGGGTTAAATATTTTCAAAAAGGGCTATAAACATGTAACGTATTCATTCATTCTTCCCCTAACCATAGCCTTTTTATTTTTACCCAATGGACTGGCTTATTTGCTTGCAGAATTTTCCTTCACGGCAGATGTGTAAGCAATGTTTCAGTGGTGTGCACAGTTTATTCTGACATACTTTTTGAAAGCTTGCGTGTTTTGGAAATTCAAGCAGCTCCCAAGATACTAGCTGTGTCTCTTTTTTTGAAACTTTCTTAAAAAAGATGAATTTCTCTTCAATCTTTTTCCTTTGATTCATGTAATATTCAAAATTCAGTATAATTTAATCCAGTATTTTTTGTTTGTTCAAAATCAATATATGTTTGTAGTGAATCTTTTGTTCAAAATTCCTTTCATCTCTTAAACTAAATTTCAGTGGTCACCTTCAGTATCATATCAGTAGTGTACTTCAGACTAATTTGGGTGTGTGTGTGTGTGTGGGGGGACCATTATTTATTTATTCAACTTGCAGATGAAGCATGTGATTTTTACCCATGCATCCTTCATCAGCTGGTTTAGTACTAGGACCTTAGGGACCATGTGTTACTGAAGGTGACCTTTATTTCAGAATAAACTGTGCACTTATCTGATTGCAAGTTTAAAGATGCAGCTTTTTTAAAAACATTTTTCCAATTATTACATGTTGTTTGTTCGTTTAAGAGGGGGGTAGGGGCGTGGGCTAGCCCCCAGTGGGGCAGCACACGCACGCACACTGGGGTGTGCCAGGGTGTGCCATCTCGTGGTAGCTCCCAGCACTCCACCTCACTGTGCGAGGGTAGGCCGTTCACTGGTCAGTCTCCCTGTCCGACCCCCAGCAGACCCCCCGGGATCCTCTGCCCCCCAGCACCACACCTGGGCGGTTCTGGTAGGTCCATTCTTCCTCTTGTCTCGTAACCGTGGAGGCATGGTCCATTAGTGGAAGGTTTCAGTGCTGTGGCTGTGCTGTCTGGCTTGGCAGTGACAGATTCCCTTTTCTCCCAGAAAGGGGCTTTTGGGCTGCACTTCTTTTCAGGCTCTAGCATTTCCTTCTGAAGGTATGTGTGTGTGTGACGTTGTCTGGTTGTGTATCAGACAGCCAGAATGAACATGAGAGGTGATTTCATCACCAGCATCATTACTTTTACACTGGGAAAACTTTTGTTCGCTTGGGAGACTCTTGGGGGCAAACACTTAGTCAGCCCCCAAGAGTAAAGAGAGGGACACGTTGTTGTTGTTGCTGCTGTTGTTGTTGTTGTTCGTCGTTGTTGTTGTTGCTGTTGCGGCTGTTGTTTTATTTGGGGAGGGGGTGTTTTTAAGCATTTTTAGAGGAGGTATTGAGTACAATGTAATTCTAGAGGTGGCATAGAGTAATTGTAGAGGTGGCATAAATCATTTTATCTCTTTCTTCTTTCTTTTATCTCTTTCTGTAACTGTCCTGCTTCTGATGCATGGGTCGTAAGATCGTATCCTGGCTGAGGCCAAATATTTGTGCTGGCTTTCTCATCGCCCCCCCCCCCCCCTCTTTGATATCACCCGTATGTGGTGGAAAAGGACGTAAAACACGCAAACACCCACCCACCCTCCCTATGTCTGTCCTGGATGTATGTCACACATCTATCGAAGATGGATTACACTTTATCTGTTGTTGTCCTACAACTTTCTATCACCATGTCCTGAGGTGGACAGTTATTGCCAGCAGGTCATTAGGCCAGTTAAACTCCTATTTTCCACTTGGATGTGCACGGCCTAAGAAGTTTTTAGAACATCTGATTAACGGTCTGTAGCATTTCTGTTCCCATCTATGGCAGGCTCTCACTTGTGAAGTTTGATGTCAGTTTTATCGCCTTGTGCTGTCAGCCTGTCATCTGTAGGTCATACCTTCCCCCACCTCAACCTTTGGAAGAAAACAACCAACCAACCTTCCCCTCGGTCAACATGCCCTGCAATGGTCATCTGTTGCCAGCAGGACATAGGCCAGTTAGACTCCTGTTTTTCACTTGAATGTTGTCCACAGTCTAAGATTATTAGTACATTTGAAATGTGAACAGTCTGGAGCGTTTCTGTTGCCATCTGTGGTTAGTTTAATTTCACTTGTCTTCCTGAGACAGAATAGGAAAACTGACAACCCCTCCCCCCCCCCCCCCCACACACACACATGGCTCATCACCCTACCTTTCAACAGACTTGTACATATACACATACCAATCTACACATGTAGATCAACATTAACAACAAAAACCAGTGTCCAACCTTCTCACTTGAAAATTCAGAACTTGTGAAATTTAAAGAAAAATAACTTTTTGCCAAAACCTGTTTTTCAGTTTCCTCAAACCTGACCTCAGAATGGACTGTTATTGGCAGGTGTTTACAATTTACAGAAAAGCTTCAAACTGTGTGCAATATTACAGTGCTGGCATTAAAAACATGGGCATACAGAGAGCAAATAAAAAAGGGCGCACAGAAATTGTTCTGGCTTCTGCGGCCTCCGTGGCTTCCACTCATGACCGGGGAGGAATGCTACTGGAGGACCATCGCATGGAGTTGAGGTGCAATAAAAAAAAAAAAAATCCCCAAAACTGCAGCCTAAAATTTCTGCAACCTCCGTGGGTTCCACTCATAACCGGGGAGGAATACTACTGGAGGACTATCGCAGAGAGCTCAGGTGGGGGAAAAAAACAAAAACAACCAACCAACCAACAACAAAAAAAAAAAAAAAAAGCTCAAAACTGTTGCCTAAAGTTTCAGCCTGTGACGAGCTGACCATCATATGCCCTGAAAGGGTTGCCACACTCTAGGAGGAGAATTAAGGAAGCGCACAGCAAGTTTTGACAATAAGGGTTTGTAGGACATTCAGGATATTGGATGAAGTTTACACGCACACACACAGGGCACATAACACACACAAAGCTTGTCATTCTGAACTTAATAGTAGCTGCAAAATGGTCTTTGTTGCTTCTGCAGCTTAAAATAACCCTCTGAACTTTTTTCACACACAGTCCATGGTCTTGTGTCACCAAAGGATGGGTGTTGTGATGTCTGCCATTTTTTTTACTATTCTTTTCTGTTCTTTCTGCACCCCTTTTTTTTCACACACAGTCCATGGTCTTCTGTCACCAAAGGATGGGTGTTGTGATATTTTTACTATTTTCTGGTCCTTTTCTCGCCCACCGTTCTTTCTTTTTTTTCTGCGCCGTGTGTGTCAGTACGTCCGCAGATTTACCTTTTGTTTGTTTGTTGAAGTTAGGCTATGTCCCATTTGTTTGTGTCCTGAGGAAGGCGAAAGCCGAAACGTTGACCCGTGCCGTCCTTTGTGAAAGTTAAGTGGTTTCTGTCCCTTTTATTCATTCATATAAATGTTCCTTCAAGGACAGAGATCTCTTTTCAGTCTTTGCCATAATTTGCAGCGTTTGACTTCACCGATAAGCTTTCTCAGTGGTGCATGCTGTATGATAGCCGGCTGTTGCTATACAGCATTGCTTGGTTTGTAAATGGCTCGTTCAATTCCTGCTGAGTCTTTGCACCACTGGCTTCACTCCCACAATTTGTTCTCCACACCCAAACATATATAAGTGGCTGGGAAGTTTGAGGTTCCACATGTTGGAGATGATGTACAGTTCACAGTTAGCACTTTTGAGGATGAACATGCATGATACATTTCCATTGTTCCATGGGATATCATTTATTAGACATGCATATTTTTGTGATGTTTATTCATTTAGGAGCCACCTGGTTATTTTTTTTTGGTTGTTGTTGTTGTTTTTTAATGTTTATTTTATACTGGTAGATAGGTGTCCCCCTCAACAAGTGGGTGTGAGGGCGGGCTCCCAAAGCCTACAAAAGATTCCCAGGAACGTTAAGTGCAGTAAAAGTATATGATGCTGGTCTTGAACTCACCGTCTCATGCACATTCTGGTGTGTGCTCATAAAGTCATGCTGTAGTCTACTGCACATGCACTCAGCACGACTGTCTCATATACTGTTAGGGGTTGATGATACGAGAAAGGTAAGGCATCCTAGCCGGCGGGGATGGTTACCTCTCTCATTCATCAACCCTTGACAGTATGTGGTACAGTTTTCAGTGCTGAGTGGAATGTGCAGTAAACTCCAGCAATGGCTTTGTGAGTTGTCTGGTAGTACAATTAGGCCGTCAGGCACACACCTACTGGATGAAAGAAATGCTGGAACCCTGGAAAGGGGTGCACTACCCAAAAGTCCCCTTCCTGGGGGTTGAGGGACTCTGTCGCCGTCAAGTCAGTGCGGCACAACTGCAGTACTGATTCCTTCCGCTGGTGGGGCATGGTTCCACTGGTTGCGGGGCAATGAGGGAGGTGGGCCACCAGGATCGACCCAGAGTGTGGATGCTGGGCAAGGCAGAGGAGCGGGAAGGAAGGGAGAGGGGGCTGACCGGGGGCGGCAGGGAGATCTGGCCAGTGGCGGCCTCCCTCGTGCAGTGAGGTGTTGTGCTGGGAGAAACCACGGGACGGCGCACCCCGGTGCATCCTGGTGTGCGCGCGTGTGCTGCCCCACTGGGGGAGAGCCCACGCCTCAACCCCCCTCCGGCGTGCTGGTAATTATCATTGGTCATAGAGTATGACAAGATTACAGTTTTCATAGGGAGTTTTTCAGCAGTTTCTGACTGTTGAAAAACTTCGTGCAGTTTCTGTTTTTCTAACAGTTGTTTCATTTTCATTCTGCTGAGTTACGCTTTTCACTATGTTCATTTTGCTTGTCTCAACGCATGATTTGGCTGCATGTACACCGTTGTTTGAATGCTCTCACGCTTTTCAATAATGACAAAACTAATAAAGTAACTCCTACTTTTCCTACTACTTCAGTTTGCTTGTGGGGCGTTAAGCCAGAAATAACAAACTGACCTTCTATTACACTAGTACTAATTCATCTAGTGTATACTGCATGTATTCTTATTTGATTAATATCGCTAACTTTTACTGATAAACTCACTCTCTGACACTCTAACAATAGTGCCCTGAGGATTTCCTCATAGTTAATTCACTGTAATCTTGTCGTCTGTGGCCAATGATTGTGTGTTAGGGATGGTAGGGGGCGGGGGATCCTAGTATTACCAGATCACATTGGAAATACCACCAGCAACACCAATACTGGTAGGCAGGTGTGTGTCTGTGAGTGTGCATGTGTGTGTACACACACATTAGTGTGTGTGTGTGCAATTAAACACACACAATGTGTGTGTGTGTGTGTGTGTGTGTGTGTGTGTGTGTGTGTGTGTGTGTGTGTGTGTGTGTGTGTGAGAGAGAGAGAGAGAGAGAATCAAAATTGACCCTAACTCTAACCCTAATTCATTTTCTTTTCATAAAGGAGTTTTCTCTATTGTGCAGCTTTATTTTTACACATCACATCAATAATTTGATCTTGAAAAAAGTAACATCATTTTCCCTCTGTGTCTTTCCTTTCATAGTACATGTAGATTTTTGTCATGTACAAAGAAAAAATGGTAGAGTGTTCTGATGATCTTCGCGGCAGATGAAAAATATCCTCAAGGTTTCCTTGGCAAATCCTTTATGACGTAAAGCGTTCCTTTAAAAAAAGTGATTTTTTGATTTTGAGAAAGCTCCTTTAATATAGGTTCTTAATCTTAAACCTGGTGTTTCTGGTGCCGTGTATTTCCAGTGTGTTTCCAGTTAATAGTAGGATCCGTGGGTGTGTTGTGTTTGGGCCAAATTAAAACATAGGTATGTTTGCGGTATCCTGATTTTTTTCTTTTTTTTTTTTGGGGGGGGGGGGATATTATTTACTTTTTTAATTATTTATACTTTTAATCCTTAATTTTCTTGAATATTTTTGTTTTTCATTTATTCATTATTTATTATTATTTGTTTACTTTTTTTTTATTCATTATTTAATTTTTTTTTTGCAGTGGGTTTTACAGGATACCCAGAACCTATGTTTTACTTTGGCCTTTGTTTATATGTCATTCCTTCTCTGTCAGGGCTCCAAAACCTCTTTGGAACTGCAGAAATTCATGAAAATTGAAAATCACTCAAAATTTGATTTCAGTCATCTAGCTTTTGTTTTCTTGTCTTCATTTGAAGCATATTTCTTTTTTCTTGAAATGATTGAAATTCCTTCAAAACTAATTTTACTTTGAATTTTCCTGGAAATTGATTTTAAGCCCTGACAGTTGCCTTTTCTCTCCTCTTTCCTTCTTTGTTGTAATCAAGCAGGAATGCGCTGCAGGTATTTGTACGAATCGGTGTTTTTCTTAAGATCGCAGTAACAATGAAATTATAGACTGTTTCATCTTTCTTTGATGCATCGTGCTAGGAACATTTTCAGTGGGCATGTGATGCTACGAACATCCGTTTGCTTCAGACATCTTGTCACTTAACATTTGTCTTGTGTCTGAACAGTCCAAAAATGAGAAATTGCAACCCCACTTGCAGTGCTACCATATAAGAGCCGGAAAAGTCAGATTTGATTTAGTTGAAGATGTAGACCGCATATTTCATGATAACGGTAATCATGAGTATGTGCTGTGGACAAACGCGCTTTGGAAATGGAATCTTCTCAGCTGTGACAAAATGATTTTGGTTTTCTGGTGCCGTTGAGTCTGTGTGAAATTTCTTCTCCATATTTTCAAGTAAAGTTGCGAAAGTACCGCGCTTGAATAAAAAATTTCAAACTATCCAGAAAAAATACGTGTTCGATTTGGAGTTCTTTCTTATGTATTTAACTTTCAAGGCAACCATATCGTTGGTGCCATACATGAATTCATACAAGTACTACTTGTAAGTACTACTTGCTTGTTTGCATATTCTTTTATGCTGTCTTGTGTTTCGTGTTGTGTTATTTGTCCAGGGGGAGGTAGAGGTAGTCGTCTATGTGTTAACGTACCAGCACGCCTTTTTTCGTCCGGGGGATGTAGGCGTGTGAATGTGTGTGAGAGAGTGGGTGCATGTGTGACCGAGTGACTGACTGACCCAAACAACATCGGGTGTATGTGACCAACTAACTGACGTCCTACAAGAGACTAGGAGAGGATGTGTGTCACCAGGGATCTTGATTACCATCATATACTGGTACCAAGATCCCTGGTGTAACCGACTGACTGACTTCAGACAAGATACAATGAGTGTGTATGCATGTGTGACCAACTGACGAGAGACAGAGATGGTGAGTGTGCAAGTGTGAAAGATACACAATCTCTCACATTTGCACATGGCGTGTGTGACCAACTGACTATGACTAGAAACAGTGAGAAAGTGCTTGTGTGTGAGACAGACTGACATACTCGAGATGGAGACGGGGAGAGAGAGAGAGTGTGTGTGCTGGTGTGAGAGGGCTTTTGTATTCTTTTGTTTTCTAGTTGCTTTCATTTTGTGTTCTTATTATTTTTTCCTTATGGGAATATGGTTGACGGGTGGTTGGGTGAATGGGTGGGTAATGTGTAGGTAGCTTTTCTAGTGGGTGGGTAATTGTGGGAGGTTTGTGTTTAGATGGGTAGGGAGGGGGGCATAGTTTTGAATATTTATTTATTTGGTTATTTTTATTTCTATTTTTTGGCTGCATATTTAAACATACAGACAGACCACTGAAACATTGCTTGCAATTGTGGCTGAGCCAGGTTTTCCCTTGCTCAGTCACAATTAGTTGGTCACCAGCCGCTGCCAGTCTTCAGTCAGCAATAAGAGTGAAAAGAAACTTGCTAAGAACAAAATTCTAAAACGTGTCAAGTGCAGTGAAGTTTCTGGGGCACAGCAACTGTTTTGTCTGTTATTTTATTTAAATTTGGCATTTCTTTCTGGTATCTTGATTGATCGTTTTGCTTTTGAACTTGCTGTGTCCCGTCCCCTATTTAAATGTCTTCCACAAGATGTTGGAAAACAATCCAAATTCTGAAGTTCTGAAATAGCATGACTGGCAGCTTTGCCTGGTGGGAAAGAGTGGTGGGACATCCCTTTTCCCTTTTTATTATTTTTATAAATTTAGTGATTCTCTCTCTCTCTCTCTCTCTCTCACACGCACACACACGCACGCATGCACACACACATACACACACCCCTACTCCTTATCCCTACCCCAATGTCCCCCGGCCCCCCTCTCCTTCTCCAGTCTCCCTCAGTTCCCTCCCTGGTGTCCAGATCAACCGTTCTCATGAGAGAGGCCGCTCTGACCTGCAAGGAGTGCTTTAGTCATTGCAGGTTGGTCATGGTCCATCATGTACGCGGTGGATTAAAATCGCAGTTCATCTATTTGATGTAAGATACGTTGATAATGTGTTACTAGCGCAATTTACATTCATGATTGTCACAGAGGTGCAACTTAAATGGTTCATCCAACAATGAATAGCTAAATTTTGAAGTCTGTATTATGACCTTTTTAATTCGTGTATTTTCACATTATAGAAAATTAGATGACATGTACTGACTGTATGTTTCTTTGTTTTTGTTTCAGGAGTGTACGTACCATTGCTGATGTTTACATCATACAGTATGTAGACATCGTGGAAAATAAATGCCATGAAAAAAGATCAAATATTTGAGAAATAAATTCAGGTGAAAATAAGCCTTAATATACATAAAAAAGTGATTAGAAATTGAAAGTGATAATGCATAGTTTTTACTTAAATCAATTAAAACTGACATGCAATAACACAATTTTTTTTCTGGATGTGAGTTTCAGATGGTCTGTGCTGGCAGCCTCCTCTGCTTTGTGGCAAGATCTTTTACTATGGACTTACGGATACAAGACTAGCTTGAACAATTTCTCCCTCAACAGGGATAGACAAGACTGAATATGCCACTAACTTCAGAATCACAACTCGACAATGAAGGATGTCATGCTGCTTGTGTTGTAACTTCCTAAAAATGCATTTGTTGATTACTCATGTATTCATTTGTATTAATTTCTTACAGGCATCTGTTAAGTAGTTTACATAGCTAATTGCTAACTTCGTCAGTTGAGATTAAACAAGAGCATACTTAATGACTTTGATGTTGAATTTTGTGTCTTTCTACAGCCGACAATGATCACCGCAGCAGTAGCAGCATTCAGGATGGATGTGCATACGTGGATCATGATCAGCCACTAACACAGCAGAAGGCCGCTTTATGTGTGGTAGTTAACATTTTAATACAGTGGTTGATTGTGTTCATTCTTTATTGGATCTTTATCGGATCTTTGTTGTCATCGGATCTTTGTTGTCACCGATCTTAGAACAGTACATGTACCGATTGCACAAATTTTCTTTGCTTCCAGATTCATCCCTTTGGTTACAGAGATGAGCTGTTGAGATTCCCCCAGTTGTGATGACAGAAAGAGCAACCACCACATGAAGTCACTATAGCCAAGTCTATCCAGTCAGCACACCAGTAGCAAGACCTGGCCTAACACAGTGAGGTCATCTCCATGCAGTCAGTGCAACAGTTGTGGAGGGTTTGTGATCACCTTCACTTCCATTCAGCAAGACCAGTATATCACGTGACCTTCACTGCAACTGTCTGCTTGGATCACAGGACCTGGTTTACAAAAGTGAGTGGCAAAGACTTGACTGTACATAGACAGGAATAAGTTGTATGATTTCTTTTTAAGAAGCGTTCAGATATTATTAGTTGCTTCTTTGGAGAAAACCTGTGCTAATTATATTCACTGCATCCATTTCCAGATTTACTGCTGGCACAGTGAGGTCATCATCTCCATGCAGTCAATGCAACAGTTGTGGAGTCCTGCTACATCTTCAATTCCAGTCAGCAAGCAAGACCAGTGTATCACATCACCTTCACTGCAATTGTCTGCTTGAACCTGGTCCAGAAAAGTGAGTGTACATATACAGGAATAAGTTCTGGTCGTTCAGGAAATTTAGGAAATAGATCCTGATAGATATATTTTAAAAAAACAGTTTACCTCTGAACAATTTTTTTTTAAATTTTAGAAAGCCTATGCTAATTACATTCACTGCATCCAATTTCAGATTTACCAAAATGGTTGCTGAGACGAGCTGCTGGACAGGCCAGAATATGACAGCACAACAATCACCAACTTAGCGCACCTACAGCAGGACCAAGTAGAGTACCGTGAGATCACAGTTTCCATACAGTCATTGCAGGACCACAGCAAGATTATCGCCATTTCAACTATGCCAACAGTTTTAGAGGTAGACCTACGACCAGATCATCACCCAACAGTTGTAGAGTCATACCTTCGACATACTTGTCATCCAGCAGTCTTAGGATCGAGCAACACCAGATTGTCACCCAGCAGTTTAAAGGCAGCCCTACATCATTACCCAGCAGAGCTGCAGCCTTCTGTCACCCAGCAGTTCTAGGGGCAGACTTACAGCCAGATAATCACCCTGCAGTTTTGGGGGGGGGGGGAGGGGGGCAGACACACAACCAGATTATCATCCAGAGGTTTTAGAGGCAGACCTACGGCATGCCACCCTGCGGTTAATAGACGGACTTATGACCAGATCATAACCTAGTAGTTTTAGAGGCAGACCTACAATCTACTTATCATTCAGCAGTTTCAGAGGCAGACCTGCCACCAGATCACCACCCAGCAGTTTTACAGGCAGACCTACAGTCAGATCTTCACCCAGCAGTTTTACAGGCAGATCTACAGTCAGATCTTCACCCAGCAGTTTTACAAGCAGACCTTCGGCCAGATCATACAGTTATATTGAATTGAATTCACAGAATGTTCTCACACTAAACCTGTCGATCATTCAAATTCTACGACTGTTGGTACAACACTCTCCACCCAATGTGTTCACCGCATCAGTGAGTACTGTAGGCTCGTTGCCAGCATTTGAGATACTGTCACTGTGCAGATGTCTAGGTGGTGCAGTGACTGACACCACAAAACCAGCTCAAAATGATCTGTGAGCATTTAAATCACAAAGATTGTCCCTAATTGTGGCATCTAATGACACTTCAGTTTTTGGCTAGTTGTTGATACTTCAGCCATGAGCCAGTGCTTGGGTGCGAGTGATCGGGACATTTCATTCCCTTCGGTCTGCATGAACTAATAAATACACACTCTCTCTCTTTCTCTCTACCACACACACACACGCACGCACGCACACACACCCACACACACACACACACACACACACGCTGATCTAGACATTTTTCTTACACAAAAAATAATATACTGAAAATCATATTGGCAGCAAAATTTTAAAAAGTAAATAAAACGCTACAACACTTTCCTAACACAACAAACATGATGCATAGTACATGTAGCCCTTTTCCCCATCTTTATTGTGAAAGATTGATGTCACAATTCATACATGCACATTTTCCTACAATGGGTATGCTTCCACAATTAATTCAGTTATATTTTGTTCATGACAGTCCTGGCAGGAATAAGCAGAAACGGCAATAGAACTGCAATTCCTACTGCCACTACTGCCTGCCCAACAAAAATTTGTATTTGTCATTTAAACTGTCTCCTACAGGCTGTGTATTTGAAAATACAGGATTAAGATTGGCTTCCATATTTGCTACTGGTACATTTTCCTGCCGTGTACTCCATTCAAACAGACATTTGTTTTCCTCAGTCTGTAAATACTGTCCATACTATTTGAACATTTTCATCAAATAAATGCTGTTGAACACCACCCTCCAAACTGCTAGCTGTGCAACAGTGTGTGCATAAAGTGTACTTTGGCGGTTCATTTAGAAACACTTTAACATTTTGCTGTAGGTACCCGAACAATGGAACAATCCCACATGCAAATTAAGTAGTCAAAGTTATCCACTCTCTCCATGCAGTTGTCACACGCGCACTCACTCAGCCGCTCACAAACGCACTCAACAAGTGAATGAACAATGTTTACGAGGTTTATGTACTAGCTTAAACTAACTTAACTAATTTAACTAACTAAAGCTTAACTAACAACTAAACTTAATATGGTCAGTTCTTGCCCGTCTACGCGGGTGAAGGGATACACTCTAGGCACGGAGCAGGGCGAGAGGGACTAGGAGGGCGACAGCAGCGCACGACACAGACAGGGGTCACGGGAGGAGGGGAACACTGACTTCCCTGAAATTGTCACACGGTCTTGGCAGCGGCCTCTTGCCGGTGTCGTCCGTCCGTCTTTCTGTGCTCAAATCCCACGTCGTGCGTTGACAACCTCCCCGGTGACCAGCAGTGGTGAACTTGCTCGGCCCGTGCTCAGTACCCGTCCCAACGCCGCTGAAGGTGGTCCTCCTGGGCGGAGATGGAGACCCCGACGACGAGCGGTAGGGACGTCCGAGATGAGAAGAGAACAGAATGGAAAAGAAAGGCCGAAAGGCCAAAGTCAGTTCGTTGTTCCAGAACTGCAGTCCCCACACCTACCCCCCGTTATCGTTACGCATTTGTCGACCCCGTAGTTCCCTCTCGCCAAAACAAACTTAACAAAGACAGTTGGCCTAAGTGTTTGTAATTAAAATGATTCAATAATTAGGCTAGGAATAACAACCAACGATTTACACCTAACTAAACATACAGACAAAACAACACGCCAAACACACTGGTGCACTGGACCCCGGGTAGCCCACACCCCACCCCGACCAGACACGGCTGACCCACGCCCCGCCCGCTACACGCACCCAGAGCGGCGCACTGAATTACGGACCACCTAGGTAATTAACAACCTACCCGTCCGGCCCACGGCAACCAGCGTCGAAAATACCCTCGGCGCTGCAACCCGGCTGACTGAACAGCCTAACAAAAATTAGTCGGCGAAACTAATTTCCTCAGCGTTGAACTGAGCCCACAATGAAGTGGCTCCTTGCAAGAATAGCGGGAGAATGCCAGGGACTCTAGCCCACCGGCCGGAAAAGGGGGTTTACTCGAACGTTCCAGAAACCGCACAGCCCGTGCGAACCGATCTACCCGGAATGCACAGCCCAATCAACCACCCGTGCATCACACAACCTAACGGTTAACCATCCACCCGTGCAGCAGAAAAAACAGCAGAGTAAGAACTCCGCCGCAGCGGATACATTTATTGGTATAGCTGGATTACAACTTCCACCACCACCCTCTTGCCATAGGGACCCGAAGCGGGTCGTGACACCAGTAAAGACTTCCTTAATTTAATATTTTCATACATGCTACACATTTCAGTCATGGCTGTTCTGGACAGTGGTCTGACTAATCAGAATTGCACACTTCGTGTATCGGGAAGTCGCACATCTTTCTTATGAGGTTCACTTTAAGCAATGTGCCTGATGAAAGAGGTAAATATTGTGCGATATATGAAAGATGACGGGGTAGGACAATGCATACCACTTGCACTACAACACACTGCACTACAACATAACTACAACAGAAAGTGTGGGTAATTTCACAACTACGAATCACTTTTTTCTAAGTTCAACCTCATATTTAAAGAAAGCACAAATGTCCAAAGCGATGCCGTAATGATTTAAACTTGCTTATGAAATGGACGCCCCAGGAATAAATCTGATTCCAAGGTCTTTGGTGTGCTCCTAATAGCCGAAGCTAGTGACTTCCCCTCCGTCCACACGTCTGGCACAGAGTTACGACCGTGGTCAGTATCCACTCCGTCTCGGCGGATCTGAATAAACAAAATGATGCAGAAGAAATACCCCCCCCCCCCTTCCAATCACTGGTGTACATTCAGTAGAGGGAACATTTTCCACCATTAATTTTCACGTCATTTCGGAAATTTATGGTCGGAATAAAGTGTCCTCGGCAAATGCAGCTGCTGATTTTGGGGGTTGTTTTGTATGGACAGTAGTATGAGTCGGTGGCATGCTATGTGTTTGAGAAGGCGGAGGAAGACAAGGGCTGGTGTGTGATTTCTGTGTGTGTGTGTGTGTGTTTGGCACGTGCATCTCTCTCTCTCTCTCTCGGGTCCGTGCGTGCGCGCGCGCGCGTGTGTGTGTGTGTGTGACTGTGTGTGTGTGTGTATTGCGTGCATGCGTGTGTGTGTCGCAGAGAAGTAACTTCTGAAGCAACTTTCCTGGGTGGTCGAAGAAACGCTTTGATTTACAGTAAGGCGGGGAAAAGGCACATGGTCGCAGGCTAATGATCCAATCAAGTGCAACCGAGCTCCCTCTGTGTCGTAACGTCACCTCGCTAAGATGTAAACAGCGGAAGGTGGGGTCCCAGCAGCCTCCCTTGTAGTTGGTAATTGTTTCCACGTGTTTGTCCTTAGGCTCAGAGGGATTGAGAGAGACTGACTGACTGACTGAAACTTCGCCGTGACAGCGGTGACGGTCTTTCAGCAGGTAAGTCCGACGCGCTACCTATTAGACCACCGCTCCCCCCCCCCCCTTTGCCCGGCACCCCCCCCCCCCCAAAGGTCCTTTACTTTTTGTGGTTCAGTGGGTATAGCCCCCAACATGAGAACACAGACGAAGCTACTATACACCATTCTGTCTGGCACACCTCCTCAGTGTATCCGTGCCTCGTCCCCGATCAGTCGTCGGGTAAACGATATACACAACTCGAAGCGCATACCGCTTGACATAATTCTTCCCTTGTTGTCCCATACTGTTCTGATTACTGCCGCCCGTCTCTCCTTCTCTCTGTCCCTTTGTACACCCCCTCCCTCCCTTCACCCTCCGGGGGCTGGGACAATAAACCAAGCTGGATGATCGTGTAAACCGTTCCCCAGCCACAGCTAATGGTTCCCGCACCCAGGGGACCGCGGTGGCTAATCGGTAGCTTATGATGCTGATGGTCAAGTTATGACCAGGGGAATGGGCGCCGGCTTCATTGTTTAGAGATGCTGCTCTCAGACGGTGAAGATTGATCACAGATTAGGGTGCAGCTTCCAGAGGGGGGGGGGGGGGGGGGCAGAACCCTCCAAGGCGCCCAAACACAAAAATAAATATCAGTTTCCGAAGTAGCACGTCTGAGCTATAAAGACAGAGATGTAATTCGCTGGACATTTGGAAACTCCGCAAATAACAATTACCCACGACACAGGCTCTTGCAGCAAAACTGAAGTTGATGAGGTTCTTTCTATTACCTTGAAAATAAATTACATATAAAAATTTTCATTTCTGTTCACCTTTTTCATAATCCTACCGCCAATGCAAAATGATAAAAGGACCTAAATACTTCTCGAATACATGGCACCCAGGTCTTTTTGCCATAAGACGGTACCTGGAGTTATATAGGTTACTCTCCTACAGCTGCATTTGCAAAACTAGGAGTCAGTGTTTGACGTCTTAGATTTGTACGAGCTCCAGTTGGTTTCTATATGACTGAGATGCCGTTTGGGATAGTTAAACCAGAGACAGTACTGTATGGTTTAAGGTTGATCGGTATCTCCTGCTGTTTTACAGTTCCACGATTGTCCGCCGGTTCCCGAGGACTTCTGTGTCAGTCTCTACCTCATTTTCCGCAAAGAGTTTTATATTGTCGCTCCTCTCCATTCAGTATAAAGCCCTTTAAAGGCCGACATGTGCCTTCTTAGGCGTGCAACACATCAGTAATAAATCTCACGCACATCACACACTGACCAGCCCTTGTCAGTCAGCCTTCGTCCATCTTCTCACCAGTCAAACACACAGCATGCCGCCACCACTGTCTACTGACACCAAACAATCCCAAAGGCAGCGGCTGCTTTTGCCGATCATGAGGACACTTTATTCCCACCATAAAGCCGGTGCCGATGTTGTAGTTCCGTCTTAATAGTGGCGTACTTAATGAGAGCATGGTAATTAGGATGTGTGTGTGTGTGTGTGTGTGCGCGCGCGTGTGTGTGCCAGTGTGTGTGTGTGTGTGTGTGTGTGCCGGTGTGTGTGTGTGTGTGTGTGTGTGTGTGTGCGTGCGTGCGTGCGGGTGCGGGCGTGCGTGTGTATTCGTGTGCTACTGTTGTAAATATTACATATTTAACTGTTGTGACATGTTATGTGGTGGTTGTCTGTTTTTACGCCGCAACTAAATTGCCTCCCCTTGAGGACAATAAAGAATTATTGAATTGAAAGATAACTCAAGAATTACCGAGGGAAAATGTACACTAATTAGGGGGGTGGGGGGGGGGCAAGAAAGGCGCCAACATGGACAGACAGACACGAGGGTACGTAAAAGATGACAAATGACTTTGGTCTCTGTGAATAGTGGCAGTAAACTTGAATGGAGTGGTCTCAGTGTTGGAGAGGTAAGTACATGAAAGTTACTGCCACACTAAAGCAAGACAGTGTATCGATCAGTATCGTAGCAGAGAGCATAGTAGCCTCTTACCCCTTCCTAGGTTGGGCTGTCTCATGTAGTGTAAGGGGAGAGGGTGGGTGAAAACACAAGTTTTGTTTGAGGCGGTGGTTTGGGGTGGTGGCGAAGGTTGATTAAAGTCCATTTCCACCACTAACAATAAGAGGACAACAAGCAAATCGCCAGCACAAAATTAATAATTATACGGCCCGCCGCCTGGAATTGAACCGGCTCAGTCACCGCACGATCACTAACAGTCCAACGCTCTACAACCTCGGGTTCTCTCCCCCCCCCCCGCCCCCCTCCCCCCATGTCCTCCCTTTGAATCAAGCCTGTCATGATTAGTGTAATATTTCATCCGTGCAATGAAAACTTCGCGGCCAGCATCCTGCCCTCCAGGCCACAAATGTGATGTCGCTAATTGAGACAAGACCGATGCTTAAGCCAAAGGGAATAATTCTTATTGTTGAGAGGAAAACGCGGTCTCCCCCACCGACTATCCGCATGTCGCCCCGCATCCTCAGGCAAAATGACGCGCCCCTCGAGGGACACCGGACGCAGCAGTTACAAATCTTTATCACCCCCTGTAGACATGTGCACTCTGGACGAAAAATAAGCTTCTGTTGTAGGAGAGTTTTTAAAGGGACGTTACTGCGGCCCTGTTAAAGGACACTTCGCCCGATGCCCCTTTCGTCCGCATAACGCTGGCTTCGTTCTCATTTTTTTCTCTCACCCATCTGCACTCTCAAAAAAAGCAAACAACCACAGGTGGGTGGGTGTTTGAGAATTTAACGTCCTTTTCCACCACGTAAGATTGATATCAAAGACGGGGCAACGAGAAAAAGGCCAGCACAAATAATTGGCCCCAGCCGGGACTCGAACTCACGACCTGGACATTGAGAGTTTAACGCTCTACCATTAGGCTAACCCGGCGGCTCTCCGCAAACAACAACAACAATTAACCACCACCACCACCACTAACAACAACAACAAGAAAAGAAAACAACAAAAATGTAAAACAAAAATCAACCACCACCACCACCAACAACAACGAGAAACGAAAACAACAACAACAACAAAATATGTAAAACAAATCATCAATTAAACACAAACAATAACAACAACAACAAAAACAAACAAACAAACAAACCAAAAAACCCCACAAAACCACAAGCAACAAACAGCAACAAACAAACAAAACAGAGTATCTGTTGTTGAAACGTTAAAAATAACATAACCGCTCAGTTACAGAAAACCAGAAAACGTCACCAGTATTCAATACGCGCTAAACTCGGTTTGTGTGTGTGTGTGTGTGTGTGTGTGTGTGTGTGTGTGTGTGTGTGTGTGTGTGTGTGTGTGTGTGTGTGTGTGTGTGTGTGTGTTTAATTTTTTTTTCGAAAGGAGGAATGGACCCTTTAATTTCATGACTAACTAGAATCAGGGAGAGAAAAACTAGTAATGTGACGGGAAGGGATCTAGCAACGAGTTGTGTCTTGTCCTTCGTAATGCCTTTGTCTCCCCTGAGGCTCATGGGTAATCCTCGTCTAATCTCCATTAGCATGACAAACGCTACAGGGTGCCACTCTGCAAATCTTCCGCGTTCGTCTGGGATTTGACCATTTTCTCCGCTGATGCCATTACTTGTGGCGTCACCCCCCCCCCCCCCATGATGACGACTCCATCGCCTTTCACAGAGACGGATTTCAAAGAAACTGCTACATATTCTTATTAAATATAACGCAGCATATGACACCCTAGAAATGCTTTAAAATTCACAAAACTAAAATTTAAACAATCACAAAAATCCAGCAGCAAAAGACTCACTTACTTTACTTACTTAGGCCCGTCACCCCTACTGGAGTATAGGCCGCCTACAACAGTCTGGGAGTGTCCTCTGTCCTGGGCCATTGAAACAAAACAACAACAACAAAAAAAAACAACAACAACAACTAACGAACAAACAAACAAGGAAAAAAGCAACAACAGTAAAACAGGGGGGGGGGGGGGAAGCTAACAAGTCTCCTTCGGATATCCTGACCAACCCTAACTTAATATGTCCCAGCTTCGTTTGTTTGTTTGTTTGTTTTTAACAGTTCTGGGGGTTGGGGGTGGGGTGGCGGAGTGGGTGGTGTGGGTGGGGACTTAAATGGTTGGCTCATTGCCAGAATTTCCAGAAACACGATTATTCAACGACGCACGAGCTGGACAATTTCATGTGAATTACATTCAACCTGCACTCAGTGAATGCAAATAAAGACGATTTTCTACGAGCGGGCGAAACAGACCGCTAATGCAAAGTGTTCCTGGGGCCCAAGCACGTGACTCTCGGTAAATTATTCCTTACGAGAAACTGAACTGTTTGCACTGCTCTGGGAACTCATGGAACCACCATTCTCAGTGCTCGGGGTAACAGGCCCTGCTGAAGTGTCTTGTATTTTAGGGCCAAATAAAACTAGCAGTAACATATCCCAGTGTGTTTGACTACAGCGGGGTCAAGACGAAGACTACATGCAGAAGATCGTCGTCGGGACGATCGAACGAAACGGATGGAGCACGCTAGCTCGTTGGTACTGTCTGTTGGATGACTGCAATGCTCGAGGGAATGGATCATTGCAAGTATTGGAATGTTTCTGCCGTTCAACGTGTTTTCGCTGCTGAAAGTTTGTGTACATGCCCTGCATGATTATGGTCCGAAGTCTTTGGCTACCCTCCAACAACACCACAAAAACAATTCAGACAACTTGAACTACCCCCCCCCTTCCCCCACCCCACAC
>JACVVK020000008.1:1082500-1095000 GCA_018292915.2 Batillaria attramentaria | reverse complement strand
CCGCCGTCTGATGGTGTATTCTGGATGTGGATATTGTTGGAATTTTGGATAATATCGCTGAGGCTAGGGCCACCCCACCCCCCACCCCCCAGGTCGCATACCCCGGCTGTCACCCCAAAACCACCAGCACCACGACCCCAGTTGCCCTCCTGGGCTGCTTGTATAATTGGCAGCCTCGGGCCACTTGTAATTGTAATCGACCTGACACAGGAGGAGAAAGTCCTGGCAAAACATACACACAGATGAGTCTCCCATGTTTTGGCAAGCCTCTCATTTAGTTCCAACGTGACCCGACATGTTTCCCACCGGAAGTGACGGAGCCACACGGCCGCGCAGTGAATCTAGGGAGCTGCATGTTCCGGAAGTCTCGCAGATCGGGTCTAGGGCAGGTCTGGTCGAACTCAGACTCTGAGTGACGAACAGTTTTGATATTGGGCTGTTCAGTGCAGTTGGATTAAACTAAACTCAGTTTTCGCCGTGTGTTTGCGAGAATACAAATATGTTGTGTGAGTCTGGGTGAGTATACTTGATCTTACCTTTAACTTGAACCACTCGCCAGTGCAAATTTCCAGCGAGTTTAATATGAGTGCCTTACTTAAAACAATAGTAAAGAATGTACGTCTGAGCCGGCCTAAGGTTATGACAACGAGGCTCGATAGCTACTGCAAAAATTGAAACATCGCTTGGTTTCTCCCGCCGAAAAGCGCTCCAACTAACCATGCAAGCTCTATTTCTAATTAACGGTCGGTGACTGTTCCAAAGCAGACAATTTCAAAATCAGAAACCAGCTCAAAATTGGACACAACAGTCCCCCGGACCCCCACCCCCACACCTCCCGCACACAAGAAGGGAGACTTGGCCGGGACGACTGTTTAAGTTTGTCGCCATCTTTTTCATACCCTCACGTCTCCGACAAAATTATCGTGTAAATATTGCAACCAGTCTGGCGGCCAGAAGTGGTTAATTGCCGCCCCTGCCCTCGCTCTCTTTAAGAGTTATTTCCCGTGAGAAGTTATGACTTGAGGAATAGTGGAATACCAGGGGATATATTAACCGCGCTGACTCAGTGGATAGCCGGATTGGCCGGTAAACAAGTGTACAAGAAGATAAGAAATGAAGATAAGAAAAATCTTTATTCGTCGCCAGTAGGGAAATTTGTCTTCTATACTGCAAAAAATCGCCTGTGGCCGTGTGGGCTCATAGCTAGGTTCTCTACAAATCATACGCTTAGATTTACTGACCATCTGGGGCAGGAATACAGCCACAGATAGGCTTGCGTACAGCTGACTGGAGCCAAAACACAATACTGAGTGGAGACTATACTCTACTTCTTAGCACACTGGGTTCGAGCAGCCGACAAGGGAAACACAGCTGCCATCGTTTACGGACGGCTGAGTTTTCATCGATCGCACGGCCATCAAACGACACTGTGTTTCATTCAGAGGTCTACTAATCTCGAAGATAGACTGTTTGGAGCGCACTGGCGTAGTCACAAGCACAACTGTTCCACAACAGAAGTATCCGTGTATGAAACCCAGTAATGGTAACAATAGCGCCTTTCATGTGCTTAGGGGAGCCGGGGTGGCCGAATGGTAGAGCGTTGGACTTCCAGTGCTCGGGTCGTGAGTTCGTATCCCGGCTGGGGCCAAATATTTGTGCTGGCGTTTTCATCGTTGCCCCGTCTTTGATATCACCCGTATGTGGTGGAAAAGGACGTTAAACTCCCAAACACCCACCCACCCACCCTTTAATGTGCTTGGTAGACCTGCACAGTCAGTTAGCACTTCAAACGATCAATACTGATCTGGGTTGTTAATGAAATTGATTGAAATGACTTAACTCTTAAAAGCCCATTCAAAACTCGCAAATTTTACTGGAAATCTTCAGATCACTAGAAGCCACTTCAAGCCACTATTATGCTATCTGCAGTGGTCTTGGGCCTTATCGGGGAAGGCTCACGCCTAACGTAATAGTAGCTTGAAGTGGCTGCTACTGGTGTGCAGTGGTGTGTCCTTTTTAACAAGTCTGCTGGTATAGCGGGCAGGGGGTGGTCAGGGCCCGGGCTGTTACGAGTTAAGGGAACAATGATCGCACAAAAACACTTTACGTCTCTACCCCTGAACTATTCAGGCTGACACGTGAAATACACCACTCGTCAACACTCCCCGAAATCAGTCACTGAGTCTGGGAGACAGACCGAAATCGTTCAAGAAACAAGTGTCAACCCCAGAGATCCCAAACGATCAGAAAATCGTTTCTTGAAAAGGTCCCTGCCATCATCTCTCTCTCCAGACTTGGGCAGCATAATTCTACAGCTGGTCGTGGAGTGTCGAGTGTCGAGTGTCCCATGCAGTGACTGTTTGCTAAACTCTCGCCGTGTAGTCAGTGGCAGTGGAAGGGGAGTAGGGGGCAGGGGGGGGGGGAAGAAAAAAGAAGACAGTGATTAATATGGGGGCATAACCCGCGAGACAGGAGGCTGAGGGGTTGAGAGCCGCCGCGACCAGACACATAAAACTAACCGTACAACTCTCGTTTCGCACGTGCTGTTTGAGTTTATGATATCTCTCTCTATATATATACAGTATACATTACATAAAGTAGACATTCAGTCTTGCGCATTTTGAGACACGATCCTGTATTTTGATGTCTTCTCTCAGTCTTCGGGAAACTTCGGAGGGGGTTTGGGAAGGAACCAGGGGGATGAACTTGAACGTGGGGGGAGGGGGGGGGGGGTAGAGAGAGAGAGAGAGAGGGTGGGGGTGGAGAGAGAGAGAGAGAGAGAGGGGAGTGTTTGGTGGTTTAACGTCTGTTTCCATCAGATACGGGTGATATCAAGGACGGGCAACAAGAAAAAGTTAGCACAGATATTTGGCCCCAGTCTGGATTCGAACTCATGACGGACTCTGACCCGAGCGAGCGAGCGAGTGGGAGAGAGACAGAGAGAGACAGAGAGAGACAGAGTCAGAGACAGAGAGACAGAGAGAATCAACGAAACTTTTTTTTTAACAACCGCTGAAGAAGTTTAACAAAATCAGTCAAACCTGCCGTTGCTAACCGACTGCATAACCTGCAAAGCCTAATATAAAACAAAAATTAAAAAACCGTAAAAATTATACCCACAGAAACGAACACACACACACACACACACACACACACACACACACACACACACACACACACACACACACACATGGCTGTGTGTATGTAACGGTTCTGCTACTGTAAGGCGCCCAGAGCTCCAGCAGGAGGTTGGGCTCCAGACAAATCCTCATTATCATCATTATGATTAACTAAACAAACAAACAAACAAACAAACAAACAAACAAACAAACAAACTCTTCTTGTTCTTCATCCCTGAAGGTTTTTAAAACATTCAGTAAAAGAAGCCGTGCAGCCAGTGTCTTCAAACGGCTGTTCCTTCTCTCGCACTCACTCCCCCTCCTTCCTTGTGTTTCTTTGCACACCCTATTTCTCTTCCTGCTGGAGGAAACGAGGGTCCTTCGCGAGTCATTCGCGCTGTAATTAAAAGCACAAATCAATGAGACGAAAACTGGTCACAATGTCTCAGCAGGCCATTCGTCTGATGAGGCACTGGTCATCTTTTGTCATAGTTCTAGGGGTCAAGTTCGTATGCTGAACGGGGAGCCGGGGTGGTCGAATGGTAGAGCGTTGGACTTCTAATGCTTGGGTCGTGAGTTCGTATCCCGGCTGGGGCCAAATATTTGTGCTGGCTTTTTCATCGTTGCCTCGATGTATGTATGTGGCGGAAAAGGACGTTAAACCCCCAAACACCCACCCCACCCTCGTATGCTGAACGTACGACCCTCAGTTTTTGTTGTTGTTTGTTTAGGTTGTTTTTTTTTTGTTTGTTTGTTTTTCCTGTTCTAGGTAGTCTGATTTTTGTAAATAAATCGGATGTTTAATTGTTGCCTTGAATAATAATAATAATAATAATAATAACGGGTAGTCACATGACAGGAATGTGTTGCCTGAAAAGGCTCGGTTCCATCGTGATATGGCCGATCAGTAGACGTATATTTTTGCTCGTATCTTAGCAACGACGACCTGCAGAAAGCTTTAATTTTCCACGTGTCATATCGGTATCATGCTTTGGCCAACGCAAGCAGCCTGGTAGTGAGCAAGGAAAAGCTCATACTACGTCAGAATCGGGGTGATGTTGACCCCTCCTGCCCCAAGTCCTGGTCCCCCCATCTCAATCAAGCGGAAGGATCCATTCACCGTTGGCTGACCAGTGATGACCGAGAGGGGAGGGACCTGGTTACCCTCTTGTGTCCCTAGGGAGGATGCGTCATGTGTCGTTTGGTCCTCTTCTCCAGGGCTCCGCTCTTCATTACTTTTAAAGGACGGATTTCGGTGAACTCAGATGGGGAGGAAGGAGGGAGGGGGGTGGGGGGGGGGGAGCGATGGGATGTCACTGTCACATGACAGGAATGTGTTTGTTTGTTTTTCCTGTTTTAGGTAGTCTGATTTTTGTAAATAATTTGGTTGTTTCATTCTTGCCTTGAATAATAATAATAATAATAATAATAATAATGAGTGTCACATGACAGGAAGCGATGGGATGTGGGGGGAGAGGGTGGCAGTGATGTGGTTTTTGTTTTTTCGGTGTGTCAAAAAGGAGAAGAAGGACGAAAGATTGTCGAACGTCTCACAAACTGAATGAATAAATAAATAATTTTGACTCATTTCAATAATATATTTGACGTTTTCTTCTGTTATCTGTGTTGTTCTGAGTTCTGTTCTTTTCATTTATGGTCTGTTCTGTTTCTGCAGGCACGGAAATGGCTAACTTGTTTCTCGCACATAAAACAAACTCATGGCTTAAGTTCCGAAGCTGTTGGATCAGAAGAGACAAATCCCACAAAAGGATGTCTGAAACCACAACTCCTTTGAAAACTAAGAACATGCAAGGCAACCCAAAACTCTTCAATCTCCGCCCTCAGAGACAACTTCCTAGTTCCGTCACGAATTGTATAGCGCAGTGGGTAATCCCAGTCCAGGAAAAAAAAAGCCATAAAATGCATCCATATTCTTTTCAGAAGGTCATTTACGCCATGTCCAAATCCTGCCGGATTCTCCGACGGATGAGCGATGCCATCTTTTACTGGTCTGCCCCCGCGCTTTATGTTGCTCAGAGCCGCGCTCGTGAACTCAATTTATTTACGCTGATGCAATTGTGACGAACTTCAAACGAGGGCCCATCACGTCTGATTGGTGGACGGATCAGGGGAGATAAAAGGTGGAAGAATGCGAGTGGTCGCCCTGTGGCGAGACACAAAACGGCGGAAAATGGGCCTGGGCGCGAAGGCGTGAAACATTTGTCCCCAGGGGGATGCGTCACTGGTCCCTGGGAGGGGCAAGGAGGAACTGTTGCCCCCCCCCCCAACCCCACCCCACCCCCACCATCACCCCTCTCATTTTCTCAGTCATTTCTGTGTGATAGGGGTCACGTTAAACTGTGAACCTTCAAGGCATGATGCCTCTTCGTAGAAAACGCCTTCAAAAACAAAACAGTAAAATCTTTCATATTGCGCTGGTGCTTTTATTTTGTTATTTGTTTATCATGTCTTTCCAACACGTCTTCAAAAACGAATTTCAAATCCCTTTCTGACGTTTTCTTCTATCCACTTTTACATCATTCAGTTGCTACTCTCGTTCCACATTTACAATCATAATAATTATGTGGTTTGTTAGATCGTAAACTTTGAATTTACAAGAAATATCACTTTTCTCTGCGTTTGATCTGTTGTTGTTGCTCTTATTTTCATATAGTCGTGTTTTCTTGCTTTGTCGTTTTTCGCGGCGTATGGAATTCTTTGTTTATTCCACCAGAAATCAGTGGCGTGCGTTCATGAATTCCCATGAGGTAAGCAACGTGTAAGTGACCGTAGCTGAATATTGCTGCTGGTGGGATGCAGCGTAATGCTGATAGTTATACATGCCTCGTTGTCACGATCATGTTCAAATCTTATCTTTTTAACTACACAAAATTCCAGAAAATCGGATGTGTCTAGCTGATTTTCTCATGCTTCCAAAGTTTCAAACACGAAATTATTAAATTACAACAGCAGCAGCAGCAACAACAGCAACAACGGCAACAACAACAACACAACAACAACAACAAAAACTCCAACTGTTTTGCCTGAAGATTCTACTCAATATTATAATTTTCCTGTCTCTGTCTGTCTGTCTCTCTCTCTCTCTCTCTCTCTCTCTCTCTCACACACACACACACACACACGTTCTCACTCTGCCGCCCCCTCCCCCCACCCCTCCCCACTCCCCCAACCTCTCTGTGGACTGATTGTCATTTCTACTCTCGGTAATGTATTTTGCCGGCATGTGACAGGACCGTTTGCGACAGAGGGGAATGACAGGTGACGCCGGGGTCACGGGCGCGGTTTCTTCTGCACGTGCCGCGCGGTGCATGTGAAATTTCATCGAATGACTTCATCATTTCCATATTTCCTGTGCCAGAGGCGCTTATCCGCACGGCTCACTCTCTCCTGAGGACAATAGAAGACAAAATCTTTTCAACAACGGAGATCGGGTTCAGAAGGCTGTTCGTTACCTTGTAAACTTGCGTTGGAAATTAACATCTCGAAAATTGCCTCCACTCAAAAAACAACAACAACAACAACAACAACAACAACACACACACACACACACACACACACACACACACACACACACACACACATTTTTTCTCACAAAGAGCAAAGCACTAGCATTTCAGAAGGTTCTCTTGTGGACGACTGGCAAATCTGTTGCTGGACACAGCTTTCTCTGTCAAGTCTCGAATTCTCTAGAGAAAGGAAATATCGATTGTGCATCTGATCCCGATGTATACAAGTTAAACAATGTACAATTCAGTATTCAGCTTACTGTGGTAGTCAACTCTCTCAGCCAGTGCAGCGAAACTGTTTCATCTGAACCAGGTGAAAGAGGCCGGGAGACAGCTGAACTGAAATCAGTGATAAGTACCAGCAGGTTCACCACATCAGTTTATCATGATCACCACTTTGGAATGTGACATGATTTGACGTAAAGACAATTAATTGACAGGTGTGCACTCTCTGCCATTGCAACGCACCGCGTTGACTTTGAGTTGCTCGTAAAATCTGAAATGCAACAGTTGAAGTCGAACGAACTGGCGAACCTCCGCGACACTGACACCAGTTGATGAGAATTGGAATTCCACCAGACGACATTACGATTCCGATCAGAATGTCGTCCGCGCGACACCCTCTCGACTGCCCCCCCCTCCCCTCCCCTCCGCTTTTCTTTTCAAGCTTTCCCCCACCCCACCTCCTTCCCCATCTTTATTTCTGTGACCGCCTAGCAAGCCAGTCGCACGGGAGCGACATGGCGTGGAGATGGAGCTCATTACGGGCGACAACCCGCCGCGTAGTCATTTGCATGGCGGCGGAAATTTCATCACGCTGCTGTCCCTTTTGCCTGGCCCCCTCTCGCAGCCTCTCAACTTTTCGGAATAATGTGATTCGAAACGTCTCGGGTTTTTTCTTTCCCTCTCTCCCCGACAGAGCAATTTTGTGTTTTTAATATGGTTATCAGTCACAGGTTGACTCACGTCCTTAGCGTTTCTATCCCCCATTACAGTTACACAGACGGTCGCACCAACACTGACAGACGGAGAGTGTCCAGACTGACGAAAGGGTTGTTGAACTTGAAAGGCAAACTAACTCCTTAAAAAGCGACGTTAACCAGCCCCCACACCCCAGGAAAAAACAAAACAAAAAACAAACCCAACCACATCTACAGCAACAAAAACCAACCCACCAACCAAACAACCAAACAAACAAAAACAACACAAAACAAAACAAAACAAAACAAACACGAAAAAAACAAACAAAAAAACCACACAAAAAAACCCACAAAGAACCCGAAACTTTGCAGGCTCCTAGAAACTAGGTACCTCACTACGTACAAAGTGCTCTGTCCAGATCCGTCTGTATAAAGGAGGGCTCTTTCATTTTACCAGAGAATTTCTCCAATTCTAAACACCTTCCCTGCCAGCCAGTCAGCCAACCAGCCCCACTCACCCCTGTCGCACCCCCCCCCCCCCCCCAACTGACTTCTCGGGCCACACACCCAACCCGTAATACAAGGAGAGAGAGAGAGAGAGAGAGAGAGAGAGAGAGAGAGAGAGAGAGAGACAGACAGACAGACAGACAGACAGACAGAGACACTGAGAGAGACAGAGACAGAAAGACAGACAGAGAGACAGCGAGCGAGGGAGAGTTACTTGTGTACGGCGCAGTTCGAACTTCCCTCAGTCTTTGTTTAACACATTTCGTCCCGCCCACGAGTAGCCCACGCTTTTTTGGGGTCTTTTTTCTTTTCCTTTTTTTTCTTCTTCTTTTTATAACTCTTTTTCGCTTTTGGCTTTGCGTGCAAAAATCAGGCAAGATGAACTGTTCCTCCACGGCTCTTACTGCAGCACTAAACATGAATATAATCATAAGTGTAACACTCTCACTAAGCCAAATCTAAATCCACGCAGACATAAATTAATTACTTTTTTTTTTTTTTTTTTTAGTGAGGCCACTGGTGCACAAACCCAAAACTTACTGGTTAGAAATTGAATTAAATTACCGAGTTTTCCCCTTCCTTTCTTTTCTGTCACTTTACTCTTTTTCCTGTGCTTGCCGGCTCTTAACCTCAAACCTCTCCTTGTCGCCTGGCCAATCTCTCTTACTCGTCGGGATAAAAGCCATCTAATTAAAGAATGCAGAAGACGATGGGGAAAAAGAAAAACTGGGCTGAGATACGCTTCACACTGAAGGCTAGCCTGGAGAGGATGAGTGACATCAGGGGGGGGGGGGGGAAACCTCGATAGAAGCCCCACTGTGGAATCTTCATTTTCCCAAATCAAATGCACACACTCTATTGCGCGGAATCAGATTAGGGCAAAAACAGAAGCAGCAGAGACAAGACGCTCCGCACACGGGAGTTGCGATTGGTTAAAAAGATCATACTCCGTCGACAGGATGCGTCACACAGGGTTGCTGAACACGGCAGACCATGCAGCCAGCAGCCATTTTAATTTGGTGTCCAGTACTCGAAAGCAGAGACTTAATTGTAGAAGACATGATATTCTTTGTCTCTGTCGAAAGTTACTCTGCCAAATTAAACTTCAAGGCCAGCGGTCACACGTGTGTATCCCTGGGGATTTCAACATCATTTCAGACATCCAGAAACCCAGTTAAAGTATCTCCTGATAAGCCTATGAAATACTATGAGATATGTAAGAGAAAATCTTCTGAGATAAATTATACTATGGTCAAATAACGTGAAATCGTGCAAGAAAGTGTTGGTGTCATTTTGTGTGTTATTTTGTTCTACAAATAATTTTAGCAAGTGTGTTTGTGTGTCCAGTGTTGTCGCCACTGGCTCATGGTCACAATGAATGACATGAGAATGTGCGAGAGAATGGCGAATGGATGAGCGAGCGCATGTGTGTGTGTGTGTGTGTGTGTGTGTGTGTGTGTGTGTGTGTGTGTGTGTGTGTGTGTGTGTGTGTGTGTGTGTGTGTGTGTGTGTGTGTGTGTGTGTGTGTGTTTCACTGGCTGGAGTAAACTTCAGTATCTTGGAACTAACCCTTCATTTCCGGCTCCTGACTGGTAATTGCTTGTCGTCGTTTGTGTTCGGTTCCTGTATGGCGTGAGTGCGTGAGTATGCGTGGATGGTTGACTGATTGCATGGGTTGCTTTGCACCGCCTCAACGGCCATACACCACACCCTGACAAGTAGCAAACACGGTAACTTTGTTGTAGTCAGTCGGGCGCGAAACGACTACACCGAGCCCCAAAGGACTTAAACATAACTCAGTGTGTGGAACGTCTGGCAGAAGACAGATCGCATCCTGTTATGAAGAACTATCACCACTGACTTTCATCATACAACTATTGATAACCACACACCTGACCGTGTCCGGCTATAGCAGTGGCAGGGACGATAGACTAAAGTCGCCACAGAAACATCAGTTCATTCTGAGTCGTATGGTTTTAAACACTCATATTTCACGACTTCGTCTGATTTTATTATGGTTATTATTGGTGTTTTATGTCAGTAATTTACCGTTTTAAGAAGGCAGTCTGGGCGCCAGTACTCGTGCGCGATCGGGGATCTTGCCTATGCCGCTCTAAGAATAGATTTACTGATTTACTTCGGACTTTGGCACGTGATCGTGCCTGAAGTTCAAACGCGGGTCAGTTCGACTCCCGCTATGTTCTTCCTGTTTTGCATTAATAATGGATCATGCACTCAAAATTCATCCTTCTAAAGCTTGCACATTTCATACTAGGGGTGTTCGGTTTTACCGGTTTTCCGGTTAAAATCGGTCCGACTTTCTCACGGTTCGGTAAACCGGTTTGGCCTTAAAAAACCGGAAAACCGCGGTTTTTCTAAGGGACACCATTCGTCGTTTTTCAGCCCGTTACAAGACACCCTCCTCCTCCCCCTCCTCCTTATCATCATCATCATCATGTTGTTTGTTGTTGTTGTTGTTGGCTGAACAGGGAAACCGTGGTGGCCGAATGGTAGAGCGTTGGACTTCCAACTTTCGGGTCGTGAGTTCAAATCTCGGCTAGGGCCAAATATTTGTGCTGGCTTTTTCATCGTTGCCTCGTCTTTGATATCATCCGTATGTGATGGAAAAGGACGTTAAACTCCCAAACACCCACCCACCCACTCTTGTTGGCTGAACATTTCCAACGCAGGGGTACAGGAAGCCGGAGTACTAGGAGAACCCCCCTCCCTTCCATCTCTTGGGGAAACGTTAGAAACAAAAGATGACGTATACATAGCCGGTTAACCGGTTTTAAACCTCGGTTTTCTACTGGAAAAACCGGTTAAAAACCGGTTTGAGAAATCGTACCGGTTCCACCCTCTATTTCATACCTGCCAGGTTTACAAAAGTTTCTTAGCTTGAGAAACGTCTACATAGTAACTGAAAAATGGGGGCCCAAAGAGACGGGGGCCCAAAGAGACGGGGGCCCAGTGACACGGGGGCCCAATGACACGGGGGCCCAACTGATGACACGGGGGCTCAAAGACATCGTCCCAGCTTCCCACTGGCACAGTGTTGGAACAGTTGCCCTCGTGGGCCAGCCTGTACCCTCAAACTAGACTATCTGGCCGGGACGATATGAGACACTACCCGGCGAACTTGATGACTGAGCTAATCACGATTACTGAGAATAGAATTATCGTTACATGGGTTATTAACCTGCAGAGGCATGGTATGGTGCACTAAATCTCTGCGACGGAGCTATCTAGACCTTAGCCGAGTTGTGACAGAAATCAGAATCAACATGCACACACCCCGCCGCTGTCATCCGACGAGGCTGCCGCTCAGCACGTGCCATTGCACCAAGGGAGGGAAGCCACAGCGTCAAGGGAGGGAAGCCACAGGTCGCGAGGGATCGTCGTGCTGGTCTGTGACTGGAAGCCAGCCGTTCATATCAAAGCATGGTGCCGCTGTTTGCCTGTGGGCTGTTTGCCAACCGCTTCGCATTTCCATTTCTTTGTATTAGCATTGTGCCGGCCCGGGGGCTTGATTGAGTTACGCTGCAGACTCGGCCGGTTCTTCACTTTGTCTTTCGTTTTGAATCGAGTTCAACAGACTGAGAGATCTAGATTTGATCCCGGGGATTGAATCGTCTTCGTGCTCCATGAAGGACGTTTTAATCCTAGTTTTAATTTGTAATATAATTATGTATCAGAACGAAACGGACTGAAGTTCAGAAGATAAAACGCTTCAACAGAGTCACTAGTAGGCTTTATTCCCTTTCTTCTTCTTCTTCGTCTTGTGTTTGCTGAGAAGTGTTCACAGAAAGACATACAAACAACAACGGACAAGAGAAATTTATTCCACATATTTTTGGAAATGAAGCCCTCATCAGCAGACAAAAATATACGGCAAAAACAAGGACAGAGCTACTTATCCTAGCTTTGATTTCTGACAAGTATCAGAACGTAACGGACTGACAGCGCGTTAGTTCAGAATATACAAATGTTCAAAACACGCTTCGAAGACGACTAGAGGAATTATTTTTTATGCTAGGAGATGTACCCGGCTTTACCGAGAAATCGCGCGACTGGTCCACGGGTAGTAACTTCATTGTTCAGCCCGGTTCGGCGACTTCGCAAGGCAGTTACTTCCCGTGGGCCGGTGACCCGTGGGATCACGGCAAATGCTTTGAAAGTAAGTGGAAAAGGTGGATATTAACTTGTGTGTGTTTTGTGTGTACGTCTCTTCGCTTGAAGTTGGTGTGCCTGTTGGTTTGTTGTGATATCTTTAGCTATATTTTGTATATTGTTGTACTTTGTTATCACGTTCTTTATATTTGGATATTTCTCCATACCCCAAACGGGGAGAAAGGATTGTATTTATTTATTTATTTATTTATTTTCTTTACCAACTCGATCTGCGGCTGACTGAGTAAGGTAACATT
>JACVVK020000008.1:1077500-1080000 GCA_018292915.2 Batillaria attramentaria | reverse complement strand
TTTTACACGATGATTTACTTCACATTCCCCCTGCGGTAGATTGTGTGTGTGTGGTGTGTGGTTGAGCATGAGAGGTTACATTTATAAATATCTAAGTTATGCAAAGTTACGTTATTAATTCTTTAGTCTTGCCATGTCATATTGTCTTGCTGTATTTTGTGCAAAAGAAATTTCCCTTTTCAGGGGTGAATAAAGTACATGTATTTTCTATTCAATTCAATCCAATACCATCATGCACTAATGCCAGCAGAGGCCTCGAGCCCACAGCAGGCATGCAATCTGATTGTCTCCCCTCCATCTGGACCGAGAACAGCATACAGTGCAGGGTGGACACCGGTCATTCTTCCCCTTGCTTTACAAAAAGAAGGATGTCTGCACTGTCTGGAATGTGATTAAATGCTCGGACGCAGACACGCTGACCGCGAGCTGCAACCACCACTGGCAGCATTCCATCTCACTTAGAAGTAAGGGGTTGCTTCTTAGTGTTTAGTTACCTGTTACTTCCTTGACAGAGTCTAGCGCAGCCCAGCGGAGATTTTTTGGTTGTGTTTTTTTGTTGTTGTAGTTGTTGTGAGTACACACAGAACCTCTCTCTCTCTCTGTTATGTAGTTTTAATTTATCGTAATTACTGACCAGTTTAGCCTGCCATTGCAATACTGTCAAAATGTACTTGTTCCCCCCTGAGCATCATCATAAGGGGTGCTTGTTTATGCTCGCGAATTGTTTACTTGTACGCATTGTGTTGCAATAAAACCTGTTTAAACCAAGCAAGGGGTTGCATGCAGTAGATCACTCAACCGAAAACCCTCTGATGTAAGAAATACCGAATTTCACGCTGTCAGCGTTTATCACCAGGCCATACAGGGAAGGGTCTACGGTCCCTGTAACCACTAAACTGATGTAAGTGTCCTGTCCCATACAGGTAGTACTGGTCTGAACCATACACAAAAAAATACTTGTTACTATGTCTATGAAGTACAGAGCAATGATGTGCTGTACATAAATAAACACTTTAAAAAACAGGGGTCTACGGTCCCTGTAACCACTACGCTGACGAAAGTGTCCTGTCCCATACAGGTAGTACTGGTGAGAACCATACACAAAAAAATACTTGTTACTATGTCTATGAAGTACTGAGGAATGACGCACTGTACATAAATAAACACTTTAAAAAGCGTTGAACACTGACATTTTCTCCAAGCAGATTCGAGTAAATATATTGTAAATACATGCGCGTACTCAGGCAAGTCATCCAGTTTTACAGATGTTGTCGACTTAAAACAAGCTAAATGCGCATGTATATATATAATTAATACACAGAAATGAGTTGAAGCTTTAAAATAATGGAATGCGTTAATCTGTTTTGTAAAGTCAGATCCCGTGGGTAATGGGATGAGGAAGCAAACTATTTCAAGATTGAATTAAAACTGTCATTTCATAGTGGCACACTGCACTATAGTTTGGACCACCTCTTTAATCTGTTCATAGCCACAGTTGGATAATTCTTTGCGGGTTTAATGTCATTTCCCACAACATAAGGATCGGGGCTTAAAATGCACGATGAACCAAAAGGCGGAAAAGCGTATAGCATTTAGTGATGAAGTGACAAAGCCATGAGCCTGAAGCTGGCATGTATGTATGTATGTTTATTATGTTTATATGTATGTGTGTATGTATGTATGTTCGTGAGTATGCTACAAAAACAAGAATAAAAAAAAAAAAAAAAATCTAGAGACCCCCCCCCCCCCCCCCCCCCCCAAAAAAAAAAGAAGACATGAGCCCGAGTCTGGAAAGCATTTGCGTTACGCTATGGGTATCTGGGGGCATGCTCATCCACATTAATTAAAAAAAAAAATTAGTCTAAAATCTGTGCAATTTGGTGCTTTTCATAATCTGTGAATTTAAATGCTTCAGAGGAGAAAACTCTTTTGGAGGCAAATGTTTAGAATTAGACCAAAATCAGTGCAATTTGGTATTTTTTGGAATGATTTTAAGTGCTTCTGAGAAGGAAACACACTTTCTGAGGGGAGGACAATTTCTCGCCATTTTAAGCCCTGAAGGATGCCATCAAAGATGGGCAATGATAAAAAACCCAGCGCAAACATTCGGCTCATCTTGAACATCTGATGGCCAGAGAAGATCAGAAACGAAGAGCTATGGGAGCGAGCGGGACAGGAACCACTGGCCAAGCAGATACTGCTGAGGAAGTGGGGCTGGATTGGACACACCCTCAGGAAGCCAGCATTCAGCACCACACGCCAAGCCCTGACATGGAACCCGCAGGGGAAAAGGAAGAGAGGCCGGCCTCGCAACAGGTGGAGGCGGGGACACTGAGGCAGAGCTATGTAAGCAGGGGACCAGCTGGACTGGAGTGGCAAGAATAGCCCAGAACAGAGTGCGATGGCGAAGAGTCATCGATGGCCTATGCTCCACTTGGAGCCATGGACCTTAGTAGTCGTAGTAGTAGTAAACATTCGGCTCCCAGCCATGATTTGAACT